>CAVNYN010250916.1:0-14176 GCA_963692815.1 Nyctanthes arbor-tristis
TGAGATTTGAGAATCTCTATGTGCCTCTCTCTTCCGATCTCTCTACTCTCTCTCTCTCTCTCTCTCTCTCTCTCTCATTGTACGATTTATTTTGTGTATGCTACCTCTAAGGATGCACCCATATATAGCTTTAAATTATCTCATTAATCCTACTAGAACTAGAATTATGGCACCAGAGAATCTGTCCAAATTAAAATAGGATTAGGATTAATTTCATAATAATAATAATTATTATAATTATTATTAATATGAATATCCCAACCGTGATAATGAGCAAACTGAAATAAGGTGTATTAATATATTAAATTAAATTAATAACAATGACATAAACTCTTATGTGTCATTGTCTTGAGTACCATAAGTTCAAGACAACTTCTACTCAAGTCAATACTCACGATTAATTGTGATCTCCAAAGCAAGACCAATATTAACATATAAATTCCCACTAATGAAGATTTGAATTACTTAACAATATAAACCATCATGTTTACGGTTGAGATAAAATACATTGGCCGAAAAACATAATTAATTTAGACAAAAATATGGATTAACATACAATTGGATCAACTTGCATTCCAACTAGACTAGATGAGTGCGAACAGAGTGTTGATTAATTTAAGCAATGTCATGTGCCATGTCATTCATTAATAACTTAAAATTTTGGGTTGTTATAACCTTACCCACTTAAAATAACTTCGTCCTCAAAATTGACTTAGGAGATCTTTTTTTTTAAAGGGGTAATTTGTTGATCATTAGAAACATTTAGGTCATACAAAAGAGAGGCCTCAAGACAAGAGGGAGCCTCAACCCAATTAGGAGAATCGACAAAAGAGATAGAAAGTTGAGCAAGCAAATGTGCTGGAACATTTGCCTCCCGCTTCGTGAAGGATACTGAGAAACTCCCATTTTGTTGAAAGAAGTCCTTACATTCTCGAATCAAACCACCAAACTCCGATAGATCAATGCCACTTCTAGAACGGATAGCATCCACAACCTGCTTACAATCTGCTTCAAAGATGACTCGATGATATCCCATATCCCGGACCCAAATCATGGCTTCCCGGAAACCTCAAGCTTCAGCCTCCTTAACCAAGAAATCTCCTTGCCATATCTTCATTGCACAACTCACAAAACACCATTATTGTCTCTGAGCATCATTCCTATACCCACCTTCCTAGACTACCGAAACAACGCGGCATCTACATTACATTTAACAAAGCTTCAGGTGGCCTTTTCCCTGGGGTGCTTAGAGATGAATATGAGGAAGTTTCCCACTGCTGCCGCGCCTCCAGCCAATGACAAAGGAGGGTGAAAGCCACCCGGACAGTTTGCTAAGGAGGAATATGACTATCTTTCCATACCTTGGCATTTCTTTGTTTCCATATGGACCATAATAATATGAGAGACTTCTGTGCGGAAAAATTATCCCCACTGCCCAACAAAGAAAACAGCTAATCACTGAAGCAAGGAGAATCAGCAGTAGGTAATGTGATGTTGGATAGTCTCCAACACTCCTTCGCAAATCGACAATGAATCAATGCATGACAAGTAACCTCATTACCAACTCCACAAAGTGCACAAAGAGGGCTGGCTTCAATACCTTTATGGATTAGATTCACGAACGTTGGTAGACATTCCGTACTTGCTCTCCAAACCATGTTGTGGACCTTCGGTGGAACCTTTATTCTCCAGAATTTGTTCCAATCGCCCGCTAGCTTATAATCATTTTCAACTCCACTCATCTCCATGGCCACTCTATACCCTAACTTGACCGAATACATGCCATTTTGATTGAAATGCCAGATAAGAGTATCATTACACAGCGTCAAAGATACAGGGATTTTCAAAATAGCATCAATGTCCCCTTGTGAGAACAATTGTTGAACAATTCCCATATCCCACGCTTTACGGTCAGGGGTAAGCAACTCACAAACCCTTAAATCCTCCATGCCCTGCCTCATTTCCATCTCCACATAGAGGTTTCTATCCTTTCTTAGCCATGGATCCCGCCAAACATTAACACTATCTCCATTGCCAATCTTCCATCTACAGCTTTGTTCTAACAAAGCTTGAGAAAACCAAATGCTCTCCCAAGTGAAAATTGGATTATAGCCTTGTTTGGCTTTTAAAAACTCCCCTCAAGGGTAATATCTCGCTTTGAAGACTCTAGATAAGAGCATCAGGGTTGGTAATGAACTTCCAACCCTATTTCCCAAGCATCGCAAGATTGAAGCCACATAGATTACGGAACCCCAGTCCACCTGTTTCTTTCCTTACACACATCTTCTCCCATTTCATCCACCATATGCCTTTGCTCCCGTTACTACTCGAGCCCCACCAGAAAGAGTTCATCATTCTTTGGAGTTCTTCACACAGAGATAGAGGCAAAAGAAAAGTGCTTATACAATAAGTTGGAATAGCCTGCGCGACACTCTTGAGCAACACTTCTTTAACTGCTCTAGATAGCAATTTTCCTTTCCATCCTCGTAGCTTTCTCCACAACCGCTCCCGTAAAAAGTGGAAAACTTCCTTTTTTTTTCTTACCAAAAAGAGAAGGTAAACTGAGATATCTACTTGTGTTGAGAGGGGCAGCCACGCCAAGGACTTTGAAGACTCCGACACATTAGCACTGAAGAAGATGCCTGATTTCGCTAAGTTGACAGATTGCCCAGAAGCCCTTTCATACATATGAAAAATATTCTTCAAAGTGTGACTTTCTTCCTTGGTAGCACGGAGAAAGAAAAAACTATAATCGGCAAAGAGCAAATGAGTATAAAAAATACTTAGTAGACTTCTTTGAAAAGAGTGAGTATAAAAATACTTAGTAGACTCTAGTGCATATTAATTAATCTATACAATGAATGATACATATAAACATGCAATTTAAGCTCTTGATAATTTATTCCATTGCATGGAAAATATAAACTTCAAACTCTCATGCATCTAGCAAGTAACTATCATAAACTATACAAACATATGCACACATCCTCAATACAAATTAATCAATAATACACATCTTTAATAAAAATGTTTTTAGAAAATGGGAGTCTACGTGAACATCTAGGTAAAATCTACTTTCAGATGAATCTTCACGTGATAAATTTGAAAAGCTCTTGAATGAATGATCATGCGAAGAATAAATTGCACCGTGGAAAATATATCTCTCAATGCGCTCTCTTTCGTGACATTGTATGATTTCTTTTGTGTATACTACCCCTAACAATGCACCCATATATATATATATATATATATAGCTTTAAATTATCACATTAATCCCGCTAGAACTATAATTATAACGCCACGTGAGAATGTGTCCAAATTAATATAGGATTAGGATTAATTTAACAACAACAACAAGAAGAAGAAGAAGAAGAAGAACAAGAACAATAAAAATAACAATAATAATAATAATAATATTAATAATAATAATAATAATAATAGCAATTTGATATCCCAACCGTGATAATGAGCAAATTGAATCCAGGTTTATTAATATATTAAATTAATAACAATAACATACACTCTTATATTTCATTGTCCGCATCTTGAGTACCATAAGTTCAAAACAACTTCTACTTAGGTCAGCATTCATGATTAATCTCCAAATCAAGACCAATATTAACATATAAATTCCCATCTTGTAGTGACCGGAAATTTTTATAGATAAAAATTTAAGTTTTTACAAAATTTACTAAATTAAGACGTGTCGCTACCACTTTTTCGTTTATTGTTTATTATTGCATGATCTTGGTCAGGATAAGTAATTTAATGTGTTGCGCTCGTCTAGCTCTGAGTAAAATGAATTTTAAAGGCTAAAATCAAAAATCCAAATTTAGTCGACTCATTCGTGAATCGAGAGTTTGACAACTCTCTATTTCTTTGGATCAAAGTCATTTTAAATTCAGAACCAAAATATTGGGTTCACTCTTAATCAATTTACTTCGACCCGATTTGCATGGAATAATTAATGTAACTTCAAATTATTTATGGTTCAATTTACATGTCATAATTGATCCATTTTTCATCTGGCTCAATGTAAAGCCAAATCCCTCAATAAACTGTTTTTCGCATATTTAGCTTAGCCAACAGCCCAATTAGGACGCATTCTTCTCAGCAGTTCTGTCCCGGCAGTTCCTTCCCAGGCAGTTTGCCTCACAAAGAGTTATGCACAGTTTTCTTATATTATTTCCCCCTCATTCTCACGGTTCTATTTGATTCTCACAAAGCTTGAAATTCCTCATCAAACTCCAATTCTCTAAGAACAAAGATCGTTCCAACAAGGCTTAACATTCAGCAAACTCAAAGATTTCTCGGTGCCTTCCCTGCTTGAGTCTTCAATTAATCGGTAAGTCCCATTACTTGCTCTTTCCTTATCCTTGTAAAGAAAATTCTACAAATGTAATCTATGTTATTCTCCTGGCTGGACAAATGGGATTCATATGCACACATTTTAGCAAGATTCATTACATATGCACATAGCAGCCAATAACCTTGGAAAATGGAGTTTCAAAGCATTGAACTTCGGGTTTTATTCAAACGTTCAAACATTTGACTTTCGGCAAACCATTCAAACGCAGCAACCCTTCTTCAATTGTGTTGATACACACACAATTCAGAACAACTCAACACCATTACATCCCTTCGCCCACCGTCGACCATCAACCAAATCAGACAAAGAAAAGAAAAAAAAACTGAGTGGCTATTGCTCTTCAACCTCAAATGTTCAAAGATTTGAAAACCCAAGAATCCATTTGACTTACCTTCAGCGGAAAACTCCATGGTGGCCGAAACTCTTGAAGCAACCGAACCCCACTGCCACCCGAACGTAGGCTCACCGGACGAGCACCCAGTGAACCCAAGGTTTTGCATCTTTCAGCCTTGACCGCAGCCATCTTCCTCCGCGCCTACGACCTCTATTTCGTACCCGATCACCTTCGAGCGTGCCAAACCCCAGACGTCTCTGCTCCTTCGAACCTAGACACTCCTATCGTCTCTTCACTCGCGAATCAAGCTCCCCGAGCCGAGAACCCAACTAGCAAACCATTCCTTGAACCATTGCACCTCTGCCCTTCGAACCCATGCTCCAGACGTTCCCTTCGGTCCCGCATCGCCTTCTTCATCTGACCTTCAATTGGGGTATTTATAGTTTAGGTATTTGTTCTCCTAGTCCTCATAGTGGTTAGAGCTTAAGATGGACACCTGATTTTACTATATATTTTAAGTCGGTACGTGGGGTCCTAATCTGTTTTAAATGGTTCTCGAGTTTCTATTATAGCTCAGATTCATCCTCGCCCTTTTTGCATCTAGTTAAGTTAGTAATTAAAATTCGGTTGAAACCCATTCCAGTCCCAAAGGTTCTAATTTTAATAGTTTAATCCTTATACTTCTAAATCAGTGGTTCTAAATTCTCAACTCCCAAATAATCCTTAGTTGAAACAAGAATTCCTCTTATTAATGGAATTTTAAGCCAAACGTATAAGAATGTCACTTTATTTAAAATGTAAAGTTTACTGAATCCTTAAACAAACACCTCAGTTATTAACTTAGAATTTATTCTTCTTGGCTAGACGAGGCATGTTGATTTCTTGAAGTTTATTTGCCGTAAAGCTCAAACTCAACAGCGAAATTAAGGTAGTCTCTACTTCTCAAAGTTAAATGTTTTATTTTCAAGTGATGCGCACCTAGTGAAATGTTTGAGTTGCAATTTATAACATGTGATTTGAGTTGAATGTGACTCAGTTGTAATACCAACATATTATACCTGAGATAGTACGTTGATTTTATTTATATATCCACGGGGTAATAAGATATACTATGGTAGTACGATCAAGCTTGATAGGCCCTGAGTAGTACTTTAGATAAGATATACTCACGGGCTGAATGAGAATTGGCTAGCCTACGCAGCAGCATATGCTTTGACTTATTGGGATTATCTGAATCATATACTGAATGATTGTTTAAATATGAATATTGTAACTCGTAAACTGTGCGTTGAAACTATTGAGTTTTTTTTTGAAACGCTCATTGTTTTTTAAAAACTTTTCAGGCGCTGAAGCGGGCGGCAAGACCGGTGGTAGTGGCTATTAAATATTATGTTTTTAATATAAGATGGGGACATTAAACTTAGTGGTGATTATGTTTAAGACTTCACTACGAGATTGATGTGTAATTTAAATCTCGGTTGACCGGATATGTAAATCCGTATTTTATCGACTTTGCTCAAGTTTGATATTATTGAAGATTTAGTAAAGTATGTTTTGCGTTCTATACTTCCTGACGCAACGGGATTTTGAAGTGTTATTTTAAAGAAAAAAACTTCGGCATAAATCAAAGTAAAAAGAACATTTCAAGTGGCGTTTCCGGTTCGTAAAACTCGGGGCGTTACACATCTAATCAAGACTTGAACTACTTAACACATATAAACCATCATATTTACGGTTTAGATAAAACATGTTGGTCAAAGTAGATAAACAACGTAGGCAAAAATACGGTTTAACATACATTAATTGGATCAATTTTTATTCAAACTAGATGAGTGCGAATAAAGTGTCCATTAATTTAAGTGATATCACGTTCCATCTCATTAATTAGTAACTAAAAATTTTGGGTCATTACACGGGCATATTGCTCCAAAAACAGAACCGGCCCGACCCGTTTGGATTGATTTGGTTTGGTTTTGTAGCATAGCAGTTCAATCGGTGGTTTGTATGAGGAGAAACTGAAGCGGTTCAGTTCGGCTTACGTGTTAGAGTGGCCAAACCGGCTAAATCCGTTGAAACTAAACCAATTGCAACACGTTGCCGTTTAACCGTTTAAATCGAACTCTTGGAAACTGGTTCTTTAAATCAATTTCAAACCCGATTTCTTTTTTGTTGTCGTGTTTTTTCAAGGCATGTTTTCATTTACACAAATGAAAACCCTAACAATTACATTTACACAAAGAAAGGAATTAGAAAAACCCTAACTCACCTACCGCCGCCTTGTAAATCTCTAAAATCCTTCCAATACATCCTCCATTCTCCACCAAGATCGCCACTAACGAGGTTTCATCAACATCTTCATTTATCTTATTCTCATGTGTCTCGGGCGAGTTTTGAGTTTGTTCGAGCCTTATAGGGCGACTACTTTTTGCAGGGAAAGGGAGTGGGCGGGTTGATTTTGAAGAGAGGGACTAGGGATAAAGGTTGATTTCGGCAGTCTAAAATAGCTCAAAATTGGTTTGAGGAAATTACACCTTCTACTTGACACAAAGCCCAAAATTCCAATTTTACTATCTCTATACATTAATGCAAAAAAATACTAACGTCGGCGAGGAACAATTTCGTGTATTAATAAATACAGAAAATCGTTACAAATTTAATTTTGAGATATTTGCAAATAAGTGAATAAGCTGTCTTGTGAATCCTCTGATTAACGATCAAACAGTTGAAGCAGGGGTCATGTGGCTTAAATCCTAAACTCCTGATTTTGGACTTGATTTGTTGAATACTCGAACTTTTTGAATCTTCAAAGAACTTGGATTTTTGGACTTAGATTTGGCTTGAGTTTGATTTGCTTCGCAAAAGGCTTAGATCTTTAAGGCTTTTCTTGAAGCGGCTTCGATTTGTAGAAGATTTCAACTCCGGGATTTAGCTTGACTTGATTTAACTGCTAGGTTTTTGTGCTTCAGCAGCTTTGACTTGATTTTGGAAGAGTTTCAGAGTCTCCGACTCTTCAGGGTTTTTTGTGCACCAGTGACTTTTGATTTTCATTAAACCAAGTCTAGAGTTTCAAGAATACAATAGTCCTTCACTAAATACAATAATTATTTACAGCAATTATTATCTTTTAATGTCTTTTTACCTGAACAGGTGAATCTGGTTGGCAACATATCACTGCAAAAGTAGGGGCTTCCCAAACAACTTCTTCAATCTTTTCATTTAGATCTTGTTTTCAAAGAGACAAGACCTATATGGTTTGATGGCATCCAAGTTTCCTAAATATTTGGTTAAATGTTTGACTCCCCTCCCCTATCCCTTTGTAATGTCAGAAGTTCCTGTATGGAAAGTGAATTATATATGTTTGTTTGTTATTTTACGTTCTTCATTTTGTTGTCTCTTGTATTTGTGTTTTTGTGTACTTTAATGATGTAATTACAAGTATGGTGAAAGTCCAACGAAGTCATTTACTCCTTCCATCCGACTATGATAGGTTTGCATTTCTTTTTCGTTCGTCTCAAATTATTAGCCTTTGTTTTCTCTATTAAAGTGTAGCTAAATCTCTAAATAATGTCTTTTGACAAATAGCAAAAAAGATGCACATGTGGCACATTATATACTTGAGATTGTTAATGACAACGTCATTATCCCCTGACAATGTTTATTACAATTCTATCTCTTTGTTTTCTCTAAAAATCTAATAATAAATTGCCATATTTGCACCATCAACATTGTAATATTTGAGACATCTTTTTCGTGTAATATCAATCTCTTTTGTCACATATACAATGTTGGCATTGTTACGTTGAAGATGCTCTTATACGCTATTTAATGTAACATCGTCATCAACAAAATAAAACTATCAAAGTGAAATAATAATTAGTGAATAAATAAAAAATTAGAAAAATATTTTAAATTTTACTTTCCCATTAACATTAATTGTACCTTTATCTTTGTAAAAATTGGACCAAACCAATCTTAGCAGGACGGAGAGAATACTCCCTCTATCACAAATTTATGGTCCGATTTTCCTTTTTATATAGTCTGAAATATATAGTCATCATGTTTCTAATTTGAAGGGTTACTGTTTACTCTTACCAAATTAACCTTATTTAATATGTTTAATAATAACAACTATTAGTTTCATTAGATAGAGGTAAATTAGAATACTATTTTAAACCGAGTTGACTTGGAAAACTGGCTAACATGCGGCGACATTCTTAACTTTATTAAGACTCAATCAATTGAAGGAATATCCACTGAGTTACATGATTGCTTGTAATATAAATTACGGTGGTCTAATTGTTTCAAATTAAAATTGATTAAAATTTGAATACCTAATTGCAAGTACGGTGAAATTTCAGTGACCTAAAGTGAAATTTATCCCGATTGTTGAAACTTTCTCAAGTTCTTCACGTTGCACATTCTATTAACATAAGTCGAACATCTTTTCATTAGTTTCTTGCAAAGAATTTCAATCTATCAACTTGACTGCTGCAATTGCAGGTATTTTTTCTCTCAACTTCTGCGTTAGAGCTACCCGAACTGTCATTACTCCGGCTGCTGGTCCACTAAGGTGAACTTTTACGATGTAATCCTTAATATCAACTAGCTCCAGTTCCCCACCACCTGTTCCAGCCAGATAAGGTCTAATCTCTGCTAGAATCTGGGAATAAAAAGAGAAAAGAGCCTATTTGTAGAGTTACAAAAAACCATAAAAGAAACATACTATATTTGCTACAAAATCTTATCATCAAAGAAATTATGGGAAAGGCCAGCAATAAATAAACAGCCTATATGGAAGTGTTTATTCATCTCCAGTTAAGTTCAATTCTTAGTCTGCTTGAATTACCAAGTTCCGGGTCCGTGTGAAGGTAGCATATACAAACATGCCCTATTATCGCTTTAAAGAAACCAAACATATCACTTACATGATATAAACAAATCATAAGCAAAGAAAAATAAGAACAATTGATCCCCTATTCAATACTGGGAGCAAAATACGTAAAAGTTGATCTCTGTGCATGTTATGAAGTTCGGAAATGTTGTTTTGCATAACCTATTTAGTAAACAAGATTCGCAAAACTGCTTCCCATTAAGGAATCGTAATGTATTCTTCCAGACCGTTGGCATAGTCTCTATTCCATGAAAAATATATTTCAAATTTACTAACCACAGAGTAGCATGCCTCTCTAGGAAGAGTTCATCCATTACCTTTTCCACATTTTCCTCATTCAACTCGAGGCCAGTTTCTGTGTCAAGTATCTGCTCTACTGCTTCAATTTCAGGGATCTTATCCCGGAGTCGAGTTTCAATTCCCATTTTAAGGGTCATTGTTGAACTTGGGCATGACCCACAAGCTCCTTGGAGTTTCAGTACTACAACAAGACCATCAATCTCATGTAGCGCCACATTCCCTCCATCAGCCATTAGACCAGGCCTAACTTCATCCAGCACTTTTTCAACATTCTCCTCAGTTAGTGGTAACACACAACATGGTGAAAGCACAGTACCTATACCCACCAAATGTAACATGAACTATCTAACCTTAATTCAAAGTATGATGCAGGGTAGCATGTAAGACCATACAGATTATAAAAGAACAACTACTTTTCTGTTGACCCTGACATAGAGAACCCAGCAATAAGAATTGTTAATCAGAAAGAAAGTCGAGAATTGTAGAAGAATTGAGAAAACTATTTGATAGTCAAACCCTTGTCCTATGCCAAACCATTGTTCCATGTTTGCTTGTGCAATGCAACCAAAAGTTTACTAGTAACTCAAAATTACCATAGAACTAAATTACGAAAGTCACAGCTACCAAAAGCACTTTAATTGACCTTGAGAGAATAACTAAAATACTTGCTCAAAAGAGATAGAAGGGTGGAAACTGACTCCTCTACAATTAGTTTAAGGGCCTTCGAATTATCTCTAGATAAAAACTATATACAAATTTTGTTGACTGCAGTGGAATATCAGTAATATTGAATCAAATTATCTCTACTAAATTAATGATGATAGACCACTGGACATTAGCATCAAAGGGGAAAAAATTAACCCTTCCCTTCATCACCCTTACAAATATTATTATTATTTTTAGAAGGAAAAAATTGATATTTTGACGTTAGAACAATAATAATTGAACTATTCGGGAAAATTTTCAAACAGTTTACCCGCATTACTTCTTGGCCGACGAGATGCACGCAGTCTAAGAAAGAGTCTTATCCGAAACTGGCCTCTAACAAATGAACACTGTTTGGATGAAAACGAACCATTTTCCGTAATGGGATTCTACAGAAAAAAAACTGCAAGACATCATAATCCAATTCAAAGCATACCGCAGGCAAGAAACTGAAAAGGTGCACAGTTATATAGTGTCTGGATGAGGCATTTGAGCATTACCTGAATGAGAAATAGATTGGAAGGAATAACCAGTTCGGAAGAAGAATTTAATCTTGATGATGATGGGGGTTTGAGAAGATGGGTCGGCGTTGAAAGTGCACCCATTGTGGTGCACTTTGCTGAATGAAATATGTTTCCTTTCGGATGGTGAATGACACATCGCACAGGCTTTCTTTCTTCCCCACAGAACTTGTGGATAGAGGGCGAGTTTTGCAGCAGAAATGAGACGACGCCACGTCATGAATCTTGATTTCCCATTCAAGTATTTTTTTATCGAATTCTTTCTTTTTCTTTTTTTTTCCTTTTTTTTGACTATTTCTCATTTGATTTCAATGTATTTTTTATAATTAGAGTTGCGCGATCTAAACACCACCAAAAAAAAAAAGTATACAAAAATTTAAACAAAACTAACAAATGACGGGATTCAGATTTTTAACACATCAATCATTTTTAAATCCACGGTAATCACATGGGTCACATGTCATTTTTTTCACACTCTCTTTTTTTATCCAAATAAAATTATTTTTATAATTATTCACTTATCCCCTAATATAAAAATGCCAATCAGATTGAAGTCCGATTTCCAATTTAAATGAATGGTACTACTTTCAATGGATAATTGGTATGTATAGTCCACAAATGTTGTTCATCTTAATAGCATCCACAATGGAGGTGTTAAATCAACTTTAGAGACATGTGTCAGTTAACAACTACAAAATACAGTTACAATGGAGGTGTTAGTGACATTGTTAAAGGAATGTTTTTTGACCTAATGTTAAAATTATTGTTAATTTTAACACTTGAGTCAGTACTTTTATCTATATATTTTTTTTAAATTTTGACTAATAACTTTTGATAATAATAGGGTCAAGTAGGACTTAATGGCTAAATTAAACACTTTCATTGTAATTATCAAGCAATTGTTAAAATTAACTTGCACATGTGTCATTTAGTAATCACTAAAACTACATTTACTTGCCTATGTAGATTACTAAAATTAGTACAACCATTGTGGATGCTCTAACATTTTGGTTTCCAAGGTATAAGTTTTTGGTGTTAAGCCTTTTGGCGCTATTGATCTAAATTCAAAATGACAATTAAGGCCTCTGGAGCAAATTCATTAAATTTCAAAATAAAGTTTGATCAATCAACATCTAGATATATCTAGTAGGATCCGGTGATCCGCACGTATACTACACAGAATTTCAGTGCTTATCACTTTTTAAAAAAGATCGGATTTTTATGTAGAAATAGATTGCTAATGGTAGCTCTTATTTCTTGTTTGCTATCCAAAGACATTAAGAAATTTTACGCTTAGTTTCTTTAAATGTTAACGTAGAAGATGACTCTACCTTTTCCGAAATAGAGCTTCTTTTTGTCGATTTGGATTTTCAATCTTGTGCACCTCAATTGGCTCAGTTTCAGTCGAATTTTATCATCACCGCCACCCTTTTTGTTCAATGCCACCACAATAAAATCATCACATCAACAATATCGTCGCTGCCATTCATGCTTTTCTTCATTTTTGAAGAATTGAGGCGGTGACCGAGATAGAGGCTGCTAAGTTTTAAAGATGTGTGACAGAAAGATGATACCATTAGAAAAAAGCTCGTAAGTGAAGTACTTCCATTTAATTTTTTCTGTAACATTTTAATTTTTTAATTAATGGGTTGGAAACTATGTTATCTAGTAGGATGAAATTTAGAACATCTCCAATGGGTAACACATGGATTACTTCATGTATGGCCAAATAAGATTAATAAAAGAGAAAAGACATCTCCAATGGAATTGTCAATTTCGGAGAAATTTTAATCATGTGGCAAATAATTATTACTCTATTTGATAATAGTTTTTGGATACATGTCCAATAAAGTGTTAAGACGAGATGAAAATGTAATAAACTTGAAGTTGTTGGGTAGTAGTGTTGGGATATTCACCATGCAATTTTCAATCTAAAGAAATAAAAATAATGTGGTACTCAATTTTAGAATACGTATACTTAATAGTGTTAAGACGAGATCAAACACGGCCTTAAGTATATATCTTTCCCAAGTCGTGTTTCTACTCCAATACCAACTTGTGATGATTGAAAACGTTGTAGTGATGGTTTACCAAAAAAAAAAAAAAAAAAAGAAAAAAAAATGTAGATAACATAACGGGAAAAAAAAAAAGAAAAGAGATAAATAACACATGGAGTCCTTAACCTTTAAATATTTTTACACTTGCGTCCCTAACCTTTGATTTTTAGCAATGAAGGTCCCCCAAACTTTGCACTTTCTTTATACTAGGTTGCTAGGTCCAAGATGTTTTAAAAACTAGTAAGTCCAGTTATTTTGATGAAAGTCTAGTTTTTATCTTTACTCATTCATCCCCACGTGACAATTGTATGAAGGATGATCTGGTGGAATATTTACACAAAAGGCCCCTAACCTTTTATTTTAGCGCTAAACACCCCTGGCCTTTATATTTAGTTACGAGAGAAGCCTTCCCGTCTGATTTTAACATACTTCCTTTGTAAATTGTCGAATTTCAAGTATTTTTTTATTGAATTAATTAAATGCCCTTAAATTAAATAAAATAGAGGGCTTATTTATAGAAATAGCCTATAAAGTCTAAAGTTGTTGCAGAAAATGTCCTATAACCTTTTATTTAGATGAAAATTAGATTTTTTTATTGAATGTATTAAAAACCCTTCATTAAAATAAATAAATATGCATGCAAAAATAATAAAAATCTATTTCTACTTATGTGAACAGGTATAAATTTGTGAAATTATTTTACAACTTGTTAATACCACCATAATACCTCATTTCAAATAATGGCCATTTATTTTGTACAAAATAAATATTATGATATAGTTTTCCAAAAATTGATTGACAAGAAAAACCATGAGTTATTGTCGATTTAGATTTTACTAAAAATTGTGAAATTGTTTTTCAACCTATTAGTCATCTATATCATGGTAATCTCTCATTCCGGAAGTTATTATTATTATTTTTTTAAGACACATAGGTTGAGACATTATGGTTCTTGAAAAACTAGAGCGATGGAAAAAAAATTCTATGTTGTTAATCTCT
>CAVNYN010250921.1:4398-15083 GCA_963692815.1 Nyctanthes arbor-tristis
GATGTGCTGTTTCTTAGAATTTGTGGAGAAATGTAATTACTTCAAATAGAGAGAAGGGGTGGAAAGGATGTGACTCGAATTCGAGTGAAGACAGGATATACCTTATCACTGAGTTATCTCCTTGGCCACTAAAATACAACGGATATTAAGGATGTGCACAGTATGTTTTCAGTTTTTGGAACATCTCTTTTATTTAAAAACAACTTTTACAATTACAAAAACTTAATCAAAATACTATTGTGACAAAATTTCCTAAAGAAATTGGAAGAAACGACTTGCTCTTGTTTAATAGAAGAATAACTGCGATTGAGCAAATGCCAGTCTTAGCATCAGAATTTGGGCCCATTTGTGTTTATTTCCAAGATAACACTCAGAGGCCGAAGCAAGCACTGTTTAACAGATTATAAGGTACGTGTCCTCCCATCATCATTTCATGAAAATGTTAAAAACCTTTTAAAGATTTTGTAACAAAATCTCTCACACCTTGTGGCCTACATCAATACACGTCAAATCATCGATATATTATAAGTTCAAGTGTCTTGCATTCATACAGGCTATATAGAATAGGAGGTAACTTCTTAAAAGTTTTTGAACACTAGGTTATTTTAATACTTTCTTTTTCATTGCTACGTCTCATTTTATCTTTCCTATTTTCTATTCCTTTAAAGTCCCGTTATTTATATGTAATTATTCAAGTAATTTTTTAATTTTTTATATTTAAATTATTTTCTCCAATAATACAACACACATGAATAAAATTGTGAATTTATCCCCATTTTGTAAAAGATTATCTGAATAATTACTTACATATAGTATTTTCCATTTCTTTGACTACATGTGCACAATGTACTAGACCCGATCTCCTGGCACATGTGTGTTTAGCGGCTTATAGTGAGAGATTATTTTTACACAATGTACATTCTTACTTTAATCGTTCATATATAAGTTCCTTGAAAACGCCGCATCCTGCAATAGCAACAATACGAGAAGCTTGAACAGTTGCTTCTCTATGTTAGAGAATCAACAGGATCCTCAGACGGATGGCTAGGTGGACCGCAGCTCCTTTTTTGTCATATTTGTTCATTAATGAAATCAGCCCAGTGGACCCATTTTAGCCAATTGATTACATATTCCATAAAGGCTGAGAAAATCCTAAAATTTAAGTGTTACGTCTCTTTGGTCATTTAGAATTGGAAAAAATACAAAAAATAGGAAGTTTGTCTTTAGGCACACTGTGTTTGGGTTCATTGAATTACGGATTCAACATTCAAGAATCAACATATTTTATTTCTTCTGTTGTGAATTGTCATATGCACTCTCTCACGGCTGGTCCTGGGCCGAGGCAGATGAGGAAGCCGCCCAGACGCAGGACGAATAGGGGCCCAAAAGTCTTTGTTATGCCTGGCCCAATATACACGTATTTCTTTTTTTTTTTAAATGGTTTTGGGGGCCCAAATTTGGAAACAAAAAGCCCAATTTTTAATAATTTAAGGGCCAATTCATGAAAACTTAAGAGCCCATTTGGCCCAAAAACAGAATTTCAGAAAAAAAGGGAAAATTATTACAAACAAAACGCTGGCGTTGAGGCTCAATTACCCAAATCCCGAAATTCCAAATTATCCCCAAATCACCAATTGGAAATTGAAGAACCCTAATCTTGACAATCAATCCCTTTCCCTCTCAAAGCCATTACCTGTCGGCCGTCCACTCGTCCAGACTCCGGCGCTGTTGCTGTCATTTCTGCTGCTCCAGAGTCGCTGCGCCACTACCTTCTGCTTCTGCTGCCGCCGCTGCCACCGCCACCAGCCATCTGGGTCTGAGGTCAGAGGCAATTTCTCATTTCCATTTTCCGAGCTCAATTCTGTGTTTACCTAGATGTAATTATTCTGGTAATTTACTTTTTCATTTGTATGTTTATTGAGTATATTTCTCTGTGGGTTACAGAAAATTGTTACAGTTTGGGGAAATGATGTCTATCATGGATGAGAAGTCAGAAGTTATTGTACCTAAATTAAATAGAAATGGGAGATTTGTATGTGAAATTTAGTTGAATTCTCTAGTTTGCGGATTGCCCTTTGTTGGCCCCATGGACCTGATAATTTGTTACTGAATTAGTTGGTGATTTTCTACTGAATTATTTGGTCTTGGGTTCATTTGAAAGACAGTTGACTAGAATTCGTTAACTTGGTGGCTGAATTTGGTAATTAAAGGTCATCACATTTTTTCAGTTTCTGAAACTTTGGTTGTTGATGTCCTTCCTCTACAATTCCCTTTGTCATAAATTTTCATTGTTTTATTTTGTTATGTGTTGTTTGTTTTCCTTTAAAGTTATTATTATAACCATTATTATGCAGGATAATTGGCATGTATTCCTAATAGATTATCTTTTGATTTGCTGGCTGGAAGGTTTCTTTCAAACAAAAAATCCTTTTCTTTTGGGGACTATTGGTTACAAAATTTTAGGAATTGAATTCATTTAGATAATGGCTTTAGATGAGAAGAGTTGTTAAAAGTTACGATAAAAAAGTGAAGGAATATAGTACAAAAAAAAAAATTTTAGGGGCGCTGCCCCCGAACCCCCAAGGAGGAGGCTCCGCCCCCTTCCAACCCTCAGTTGTTACTTGTTATAGGGGTCTATTTTTTGGAGTTTGTCTAGGACCCCTGCAACAACAAGACCGGCACTGCACTCTCTATTTTTTAGTATAATTATCTTATAGCTTTTGTAATTTTTTTTTTTTTTGACTTTTCTTTCATTGTTTTGCTTAATTGATATGTATTTATTGGATTGTTTGTTCCATTTTTTAATTGGAATATTATTAGATGATTGCAATTGTTAATTATGTCTTATGAAGAATGTAGTTCAACATCATAAAAATTTTGAAAAATGCCCGAATTTTGAATAAGAGTGTGTCAAAGTCCAAACTCATTAATTTCAGCCTTTTTTCTGAAAATTTGAATAACCGTCTCATTATGTCTTCAACTGTGCATAAAGAATGTCTTTGGTTCCCCTCCAAAAAAAAAAAGAGGAAAAAATTTGTCCTTGGTTTATTTTGTAGATAAATCATAAATGTTTTCATTCATTGAACAATTGTAATTTCGAGTTTTCTAAATTTTAGTTCATACTTTTGTTTTCCAGTTGTTATTTCTATATTTTGCATACATATATGTTTTATTATTTTTTTCTTTAGTTGGGAACTGATGATTAATGTGTTTTTTTTTTTAACAGTAAAACCTCGTTGAGTACAAGCTTACCAGGTAATTCGATATCTTATTTTGATTTTTCTTCTTATTTTTTATTTTTTTGTTTGGTTGGGATATAGTTGTTTCAGATGAATTGCAGTCCCCCTTAACCTCTAACTCTAGCTCCGTCCCATCCTCTACTTTAGATACATCTATTTAAGTCTGTGAAGATATAACAAACGGCGCAATTGCAAACATTGGCCTTGGCACATTTACGGCCAAATGCCACCAAGAGACTGTAGGGGCGATAAGAGTGTAGTTTTCTTATTGGCCTTTCATTTTTCTGCATCACCAAAATATCCATAGGAGTTGACTATTGCCAAAACTAGCAGTCTAGCAATGGTAAAACCAAAAAAACAGCCGTGATGGAAGTAGTCATTCTATGATGTCTAATGGATTATGTGCCAAGCCTCTATTGAACACATTATGAGATGAGCCCTCAATGTAAAAACTAAAAATACAGCAGTGATGGAATTAGTTATTCTATAGTGTCCAATAGATTATATGACAAACTCCTATTGGACACATTAGGGATAGAGTCTGCCACTGCATTCAATGGTGTCTAATAGATACCATAGAATAGATGGTGATGGAAGAGGAAATTTTCATAGCTGTATCCACAATTTTTAACCATTATTGATCCTATTAATAAAACCATATTCAGGGAAGAGGAAATTACATAGCCTTCAGTATCCACAAATTTTAACCACTACTAATCCTAGTAGTTTTATCAAAACACTGTACTACATGCATGAAGGCTGGCAAGCCTAGTAAAAAATTGTTTGCTGGGAAGAGCAAATTAAACGGATCTATCAAGGCTGGGGAAGGTGGTCTGCTACCTGTTAAGGAAATAGTTATAATTGAGATAAATGTACACTAATCAAGGGATTGGTGGGGATCGAGTGATTGAGACAAATTGAGGGATTGAGGATCAAGAAATCATGGACTGGTTATGAAAATTGTAGTATCATTTGTCCCGTTTCCTACCTTTATCTATATATTATACAAAGAGGAATAGTCTATAGATAGCTTTTGGCTTGAGTTGCATATTTGGGAAATTCCTTCTTTTTATTTTAATTTTTTTCCCTTTAAAACCATGTGGAATACATTGAAACCAACCGAGTAATAATTATCAGTTAATAGTGTTTTTCATTTCAAGGCACGCGCGTGCCCTGGAATACAATTAAGTGACAGACCATTGGCCACTGGCAGAGGGAGAGGGGGGCCATGGTGTGCCTGGCCCCCTCAAATTTGAAGAAATTTTTTTCCCTTGTAAAAAAAAATTATATATATAAAAGAAATAGTCATATTTATTATACAGCTCACTCCTCCGGCACACCCCCTCTAAAAGTGTCTGGCTCCGCCATTGCCATTATCTGCACACGGCTGCCTTGCAGCCTTTTTTTTTAAGTCTTTTTATTCATTTCTTTTAGGTTTTTTTTAAAGAAAGGTTTTTTTTTAAAAAAAAATTATTATTAATTACTTATGTTCCAAACAAATTTATGGTTATTTATTTTTTGAATTTACAATCTTTTTTTTAAAGTCTTTTTATTCATTTCTTTAGGGTTTTTTTTTTTAAAGAAAGGTTTTTTAAAAAAATTATTATTATCAATAACGTATGTTCCAAACAAATTTATGATTATTTCTTTTTTGAATTTACAATCTTTTTTTTTTCAAAAAACAAATTTTCTGTCTTTGTATTTTATTCCTTATTAATTAGTTCTCAAACCTAATTTGTATTTAACATATTGTCAATCTATTTCAAAAATAGCATTAATAAATGATTCATATATAAAATAAATTGACACATCTATGAATATCATAATTATATAACGTCATCTTCACAATATAATGTGTCATAAATTAATTAATTTGTTGCATTAATACTTATATACATATTGTTTTTTCGATAACATGCCTGTTTTTTCATAGAATTATTAGTATTTATGCTTCAGAAAAATTTATTGTTATTCTTTTTTTATTTACAAATTTTTTATTGAAAACTAATGGAAACATGTTTACGTTTCCTATCTTTGTATTTTATTTTTTGGAAACTAAATGAACATACACGTTATTAATTATTTTCCAGTTGTATTTTATTTTAAGTTTTCTTTATTTTTAAAATTGGGAACGTTGCAATCAATGCCTAGGAAAAAAAAGAAAAAAAAAGAAAAAGAAAAATGAATTCCACGTTAATGTTTTCCAATGAAACATGCTCCATTTCTTTGGAATTTGAGGGGTTGGATGCAAAACATATGAAATTTGAGGAGTACAAATGTGTAGGGATAATATAGTAATTAAAACCCCCTTTTGTCATGTTTTTGTTCACTTGTATGCTCAAATAACGTGATTCAGATTTTGATGATATGCATGTTAAAAAATAAATAAAGAAATGAAGACACATTTTTTGGCAAAAAAGAAAAAAAAAACATAATGTCATTAGTTTCTAATTAAAATAATTTTTTTTCTAAATTAGCAAAATAAATCATTATAGTTTCTTAAGCACAAATAATTATAATTTTTAAGAAAATAAAAAATATATATAGAGAGAAAAGTCTACAAAGCAGCCAACTATTAATGTTGATAGTAATAAAAAAGGTATTCAAAATAATCAAACACAATGTGTCTATTGGAATCAAAATTAGAATTATAATTTAGTACGAACCAAGTTTTTTTTTTCCTCTTTGGTGATTCTTCACACAAAATTTATAAATCAAGATTGATGATGTTGAATAATTAGTAGTGTTCAAAAAACTCTCTAAGAGTTTGTTCAAAAAACTCCACTATTCGGATTTGAAATATGTATGGTTTTATGTCAATACATGTGGCGTATATTTATATAAACTATATGAAATAATTTAACCATTTTATGAAATAATAACCAAAATAATTTTTAAGCACCTTAGAGTTAGAGAGGTGCCATTAAGGCACCTTCCTTCTCTTACAGGGGCATGGAAGTATGACACATGATTTTAGATGTACGTTACGTAATTAATTTTCAATTAAAAATCTTGAGATCGAACCACATCAATCATTCTGTTCTCACTCTCTTTCCCTAACTATCCATAGTGTGTGTGTGTGTGTGTAAGAATCACACTACAAGTGAACAAAAACCATGACAAAATAGGATTTAAATTACTATATTATCCCTACACAATTCAAGAGATGCTCAAAGTCATTTTAAGGGTAACAAGTTAATTTGAATCTCTATTGTCATAATTTTTATTCACTTATGAGTCCAAATTAGAAGCAATTGGGGCTTGGCGGGGAAGGGAAAAATTCCCGTAACCCACCCTATTTACAAATTTCCTTTTTTTTTTTTTTTCCTTCAACAAGTTATGTGTTTAAGTAATAAATGTTTGGGATTACTCATAAAAAGTTACACGGATGAGTTGTGGCTATGCAAATTGCCTACGCTTTTGTTAATTAAAATAATAAATTATTTTTAATATAATGGGTTTCAAGGTGGGGTAAGCAAAACCCGTCCCTGCCCCCATTGGGGGCGGGTCTCTGCGGCTTTTGAGTTTTGAGTATACTTTATCGTCTCTATACAAGTGTCTAGAATTGATAAAAAAAATGTGTTTTGGAAAAAATTAATTTTTATGATTCCGCTCAACGCACAGGTAATATACTAGTATTATCATACTAGTTAATAGCATGTGCTTTGCACGTGAATTTAAAGCATTGTTATAATTTTTCTTGTAGTGTTGCTAATTTTTAAAATAATTATTCTAGCTAAAAATGCTTTATGAAGTGCAAAGTTGGAAATCATATATGAAATTAACCTAATTTTGTTGCCTCCCTCTCTTTTTTGGACGATTTCATATTATTTTCTAGTTTGATGGAAAACTACACAAACATCACCGAATTTTTCCTTCTTTTTTCCCCTTTCTATTATGTACAATGTGGAAATAGGGGAATAGATGGTACTTAAAAGAGATTGGTGTGATTCGGATCCAGTCTCCTCCTTGAGAGTTTGAGCATCTTACACTGGAGAATAATTCAAATCACAAACATTGAAGGTTTTCGTGGGATAAAATTGTAAAAACAAGAAAGCTTTTAACTATCTCCTCACGTTAATTTGTTTTTATTGGTCAAAAAAGAGTTAAAAGATAAAATAAAAATACTAAAAAAAAGGAAAAAAAAAAAAGAAATAGATGTATCACGCCCCGCAAATTTAGCCACTTTCTTAAATTATTTATATCCGTGAATAAATTTAATGGCGGCAGTTTCAATACAAATAGTGGGGAGGGGACGTACAAAACGAGCAAATTGTGTTTATCTTTATAGAGTTTAACATTCTATAAAGCTAGTTACTTAAACCAACAAGTTGTTAAATATTTAAATCATGATTAAAACTGGGTTTCTCAATAAAATGTAATAAACACAACGAGTTATATTAATAGGTATATATTATTGATTACCAAAGCAAATCAAACTATTAGAAAGCTTTTATCTTGAAAAGTAAGTTTCAAATCATTACAAAAACTACACATTCATTCCGTCATATGTATTATAAAGTGAAAGAATGTTTATGTGTATATATACATATATATTATAGAGAGGTGGGTGTTATAAAAGGTATTAAATTCATAATTGCATTCATAGTAGCTTCAAAGATAAGTTTTCACTACATGCAAAATTCTACTCCCGTTCGCGAGTATGCTCCAACTCATGGTTTGCCTTACTTTTCAAATATCATACTTCAATTATCTACAAAAAATTGTGAAAAAGAAGAGTAAGTACGAAATACTCAGTGAGTAACAAAACACTTTGATTCATCTTTAATTTGAAAGATTTATTTTCAAGAAAATCGTTGAATGCACAAAGCTTTCAAATACACAAAAGGGTCATATTACTAGTTAAACTACTACCTGTAGCGCACGCAAGATTCATATCATTCAATATCAATTCAATCATTGTCATGTACTTAAGTGGATCCACATTCGAATCTCAGTTGTCCCCTACTGGAATTCTAAACAAAGTAAATACCACACTAATCGTCGCCCCATCTCTTTATCATTAGATGAATCTTAGTATGACAAGAAAGTAAAGCAAAGCACATACAAAATGGGTAGAACAACTAATGATTCAAATGCAATAAATAAATATTTCTTTTTAATGCATCAAAATTCATATTTATCTCATGGAAACTTCAATCAAAACCATGCTTTTCTTATAAAAACTTCAAGAATGCCTTCTTTAACTTGATTTTTCAAAGACTCTTTAATTTGTTGACAAATGCCCTCAAAACCTTCAATTTCCTTGATTAAAGCGGTGTTTCAAGTTGTATTCCTTATACATATGAAAGATGATCATTTTCAAATACAAAACTAAATCTTTAATAGGTTTTAAGGGTTGTTTTTCTCTCTTTACCAGGCTTGGACGAATTTTCCTTTCTATATATATATATAATGAGCTTGACAAAGACAATTGCCCTTGCCAAATATAAATGTGTAGAGGGTGAGAAAGAGGAAGGATAGGATATGTTGAGGTTCACCAATAAGAAGCAAAATAATTGGCCTAGTTACGGGGGTATGGATGTCGAGAGAGAGAGAGAGAGGGGATGGGTGGATTGAAGAAATCCCTTGACTAGTCCCCTATTTATAATCGTTAGAAAATATCTGAATAATTTAGTTGTTTTTAATAAACTTTTGAGTTTTGTCAACCAGAACTGAACACGTGATTCAATGTGGCACCGTACACCTCAAAAGACAGTGTGACCAAATGAGATTCAGGTGTTTATTGCTTGAAAAGTCCTTATACTTTGTGTTGTCATAGGATTAAGTCATAACATTTTGATTCACGTTACCTGAGCCTTTTCGCTTAACTTGATATCACAATTTGGTTGTTACACTTCAAGTTATGCTATCTAATACCCATATTATTGTTTCTAGGCATCATTCTTTGAATTTTGTGACATTGTTGATGCAATTTCACATGGTTATTCAATATAACACTTACATTGTCAATAGCAAAATCACATGGTTATTCCATCATTGTCAATAACCACCTTCTAATTCCAATTCGTTGTCAAAATATTGGTCATGTTGTCAATAATCATCTTCTAATTCTTGGTATTTGAGTAACAATCTTGTAACAATTCAAATACAATCACATTGTCATATTTCAAATTTTGTCCCTCAATTGAGTGACAAACTTGTAACTTTACAATTTCAATAGACTATATTGTCACATTTTACTTCTTGGTATTCAATCGTATAACCTTGAAATTTGAATAATTCCATATTATCTTTTTGCTCAATTAAATTTTTGCGAGATGTTACATGTTGGGGGACTGTCTGCGTCAAGCATTGTAACGGGTCCAGTAGACATCTTAGGAGCTTAACCAATTGACACTTCGAGAACCGGATAGCATGCTATGTGCCAATGTAGTATTGCAGTTCTATTCTAAGATATTACACATTTTAGCATTTGTATTTTTCCGTTGAATCGGCACAAGAAACTTGTTTCTTGACTTGATTAAAAATTTTTATTTATAAAAGTAACGTTTTGAAACGGAGAAAAACGCTGAAGAAGACGAGATGAAGGAAAAAAAATTTTGATTCATACTTTTTTCGTATTTACATTGCAGTGCTACTTATAATCGTTTACATATAACTCAAATTTTACAAATAACTTTTATGTAAGGTATACAAAGAACACTATCGCTATAGAATATGCGTCTATCTATGACTTCGGCAACATGAAGAAATCGAGTCCTTATTCAAAGACCGGCGTTGTAGTAGTCTAGTAGACTTCATGTGATATTGATCATCTGTGGAGATCACGCAAGCTGACGCTCGATCATAAGCCTTACTGTGAGACTTGAAACTTTTAAAAAAAAAAAGACAGACATGTGATCCCTAAATAAGATATTGATCATCTTATGATCCCTAAATTGTACTTTAAAAAAGGCCATGTGACTTACTTTTATTGAGTGCTATCTATTATTGCATCGGGGATGAACTTATACAAACATTTTACTACCTCCTTCTTATAAAGACAGACATGTATTCTTTTTCATCCGTTTTAAAATATAGGTCACTTTCCATTTGAAAATGTAATTGGAAAATTACTTTTCTTATATGTTTATATATTTAATGTGTATTATTATCAACAAAATAAATTATTTAAAGTGGAATATTTAATAATTGTAAGGGTATATTAGGAAAACGCACTTTAATTTTACATTTTCAACACTATTAATTACATTTATCATAATCTTTGTGAAAGTGAGAATGAGTCTATCTTTATGAGATGGAGATAGTATTATGCAATCATCATGGGCATCCTATCTTGGCTTGGAGAAGTATAGTGCCCCATAATTGCACAATAAAATTTTTGAGAGCTTACATGCTTTGGATCCACAATTTATATTTCTTCAATTCTATATATCATAAATCTCGAGCTAGACAATGATTTGTGGGTATCTCCAACTCTTC
>CAVNYN010250950.1:0-12695 GCA_963692815.1 Nyctanthes arbor-tristis
TTCTCACAAGGGGACATTGATGCTATTTTGAAAATCCCTGTATCTTTGACGCTGTGTAATGATACTCTTATCTGGCATTTCAATCAAAATGGCATGTATTCGGTCAAGTTAGGGTATAGAGTGGCCATGGAGATGAGTGGAGTTGAAAATGATTATAAGCTAGCGGGCGATTGGAACAAATTCTGGAGAATAAAGGTTCCACCGAAGGTCCACAACATGGTTTGGAGAGCAAGTAAGGAATGTCTACCAACGTTCGTGAATCTAATCCATAAAGGTATTGAAGCCAGCCCTCTTTGTGCACTTTGTGGAGTTGGTAATGAGGTTACTTGTCATGCATTGATTCATTGTCGATTTGCGAAGGAGTGTTGGAGACTACCCAACATCACATTACCGACTGCTGATTCTCCTTGCTGCAGTGATTAGCTGTTTTCTTTGTTGGGCAGTGGGGATAATTTTTCAGCACAGAAGGCTCTCATATTATTATGGTCCATATGGAAACAAAGAAATGCCAAGGTATGGAAAGATAGTCATCTTCCTCCTTAGCAAATTGTCCGGGTGGCTTTCACCCTGCCTTGTGATTGGCTGGAGGTGCGGCAGCAGCGGGAAACTTCCTCAAATTCATCACGAAGCACCCAATGGAAAAGGCCACCTGAAGCTTTTGTCAAATGTAATGTAGATGCTGCGTTGTTTCGGTAGTCTAGGAAGGTGGGTATAGGAATGATGCTCAGAGACAATAATGGTGTTTTGTGAGTTGTGCAATGAAGATATGGCAAGGATATTTCTTGGTTAAGGAGGCTGAAGCTTGAGGTTTCCGGGAAGCCATGATTTGGGTCCGGGATATGGGATATCATCGAGTCATCTTTGAAGCAGATTGTAAGCAGGCTGTGGATGCTATCCGTTCTAGAAGTGGCATTGATCTATCGGAGTTTGGTGGTTTGATTCGAGAATGTAAGGACTTCTTCCAACAAAACGAGAGTTTCTCAGTATCCTTCACGAAGCGGGAGGCTAATATTCCGGCACATTTGCTTGCTCAACTTTCTATCTCTTTTGTCGACTCTCCTCATTGGGTTGAGGCTCCCTCTTGTCTTGAGGCCTCTCTTTTGTATGACCTCAATGTTTCTAATGATCAATAAATTACCCCTTAAAAAAAAAAAAAGATCTCCTAAGTCAATTTTGAGGACGAAGTTATTTTAAGTGGGTAAGGTTATAACAACCCAAAATTTTAAGTTATTAATGAATGACATGGCACGACATTGCTTAAATTAATCGACACTCTGTTCGCACTCATCTAGTCTAGTTGGAATGCAAGTTGATCCAATTGTATGTTAATCAATATTTTTGTCTAAATTAATTATGTTTTTCGGCCAATGTATTTTATCTCAACTGTAAACATGATGGTTTATATTGTTAAGTAATTCAAATCTTCATTAGTGGGAATTTATATGTTAATATTGGTCTTGACTTGGAGATCACAATTAATCGTGAGTATTGACTTGAGTAGAAGTTGTCTTGAACTTATGGTACTCAAGATGTGGTCAATGACACATAAGAGTTTATGTCATTGTTATTAATTTAATTTAATATATTAATACACCTTGATTCAGTTTGCTCATTATCACGGTTGGGATATTCATATTAATAATAATAATTATTATTAAGAAATTAATCCTAATCCTATTTTAATTTGGACAGATTCTCTGGTGCCATAATTCTAGTTCTAGTAGGATTAATGTGATAATTTAAAGCTATATATGGGTGCATCCTTAGAGGTAGCATACACAAAATAAATCGTACAATGAGAGAGAGAGAGAGAGAGAGTATTAAGAGAAATATTTTCCATAGTGCAATTTATTCTTCCCATGATCATTCATTCAAGAGCTTTTCAAATTTATGGCGCGAAGATTCATACGAAAGTAGATTTTACGCAGAGGTGCAGGTAGACTTTTATTTTCTAAAAGCATTTTTCTTAAAGATTGCGCATTATTTATTAATTTGTATTGAGGATGTGTGCATATGATTTTGTAATTTATGAGAGTTGCTTTATCCATGAGAGTTACTTGCTATATGCATGATAATTACTTGCTTTATGCATGAGAGTTACTTGCTATATGCATGATAATTACTTGCTTTACGTATGACAGTCTGAAGTTTGCATTTACCATGCAATGTGAGAAATTATCAAGAGCTTAAATTGCATGTTTATATGTATCATTTATGATATAGACTGATTAATATGTGCAAGAGTCTACTAAATATTTTTATATTCACTCTTTCCAAAGACTAACTTATTTCAGGTTTTGAGGTCGGTGATGGATTGATGGATGGTGGCTACTAGATATTAGAATTTTGAGAATTGTTATTTATTTATTTTTAGATTTCAAAATTCTATGATTTCAATCGTTGAATTTCAAAGTTATTTCAGACAAATCAGCTATGAGTTCTCAAGATAAGATTTTCCACACTTGATTTTTATGTTATTTTCCGCTTTATGAAGATAATTTTAATGCAAATCAGTGTCTCTAATTTTTTAAATTTGGGCATTACAGCCCACCCCTAGCTAGGATTCTTATTTTGTATCCAAAATGTCTCTTTGTAGTGTACTATGTATGTGTGGAGAAAAATCTGCAAAAAAAAAAAAAAAAAAAAAAAAAAAAGCTCTTTCCTATATACGTTTCTTCTCTCTTCCGCTGCCACTGTTTCCTCTGCATTATCTCTTCATTTCTAGTTGCAGTTTCTTTATTTGTTTCATCAAATTCTAGGCAAAATCTTGCTGAAATTACAGCCAACATTATGCTGTAAGAGCTTCCAAATCCAATTTGTCCACTGCAGCTGAGATCTAAAAGCTGGGGTTCAAAGAAAAACAGAGCTTTTGAAAAGAAAAGATGATGACAATAGCTTCAAGTGAGAACAAGATGGGCGAATTTTCCACTGTCGATACTGCAAAATTGCCAAAGATGTAACAAAAGCAACGCAAATAAAAAATAAATGCTTCTTAAAAACCGTTTCATTTCGTATTTACTGTTTTACACATTAATGATTTTTATGTCAATTACTAACATTTTCAATTGTATCAATCTGCAACATGAGGAGCAAGAGCTAACCATGTAAGACTCCATTAGAACAATTTAAACTTCTATAATGGGAGATGTAGCCCAGAAAAAATAGCGTGCATGAGACTAAGCCTTTTAGGCAACCGCCTAAAGCCTTTGAAAGATGAAGTTGAAGGCTCATTAAAATTTATTTTAGAAAAAAAGAAAGAAAATTTTAGTAAGACCCAAAATTCAACAGTATGTATTGTTAGAGGTCCTCTAATATAAAATTCACTAAAGACCTCTACAATGACAGGAATGGAGTGAGAAATTTTTTTAATCCTCTGCTACTGAAATAATCATGAATACCAATGGGGTATACCTTTGTTCTACATTATCGTCCGCAGAATATATACAACAATTTGCCATAACAATATGTTGTTCTATTGGAAAAATTTTCTGGCTTTTTCGTGCAATTTTTGCTTTACTTGCTACAGAAAATATATTTTTCTCAATAAGACCAGCATAAGAAACTGTTTTCTTTAATTTTATGTTGCTTAACACATTAATTTTACTATTTTTTCTTCAAGTATAATAGATTTGACTTACATCACTAGACTTATGTTATTTACTAAGCTATCAACTTTTTCTGAAATTTTCTTTTCTATTTTGAGTGTTGCCTCAGCTAATTTTTGTTGTTTATATCACAATCTATCATGCAACTATTTCATTATTTTAGTTCCTAAAAACAATTTTCCTTTTCGTTTTACATTCAATGCAATGCTTCATTTACTTGTTAGATTAAAACAGATGTTTTCCTTTTCTTCCCTAAATTATCAGCCGTGCTTAGTGAAATAACACTTAAAACACAATGCTGGAGAAAAATATCCATGGAAATCAGTGTACAACATACTTTCTATTGGACGTGTTGCAAACAAATGCAAGCCCTTATAAGTTTACAACTGCAGCAATAAATTGTGCTACATGACCATATGTGAAACTTGAAGTCATATTCGTGATTATACCGAATACTGATGAAACCACTATTGATCTGAGTCCATTGCATCTTGATGACACGTCTTCTATGAAGCAACAAAGTAGTCTCCTTATTACATCCTCTGTCTCGACTAAAAGTGCCCCCTATTAGGAATTAAGGCAAATTCCCCAATTATACCCGTAGGACTGTTGTTCAAGGAATTTAATTGAGACAAGAAAAATAAAAGACGAAGACAAATTTAACAGATTGTCAAAGCTTTCCACTATATGAAAGGTCGCTTACAACCATACAGAATTTTCACTCTTCAAACCCATCCTACAAGTATTATAAGAAAAATATTATAAGCTTTACTACCAATTTCTATCTTTTACTCAACCCGCAAAGAATACAAGAAATCTCAAGACGCTAAGCTACTGTTTTTCTTCACAAGACTCTCTGACCCGACCCAAGTGACACCGGAAAAATCACCCCGAGTTTTACCACATCTAATTTTCTACCCTTTGATAAACCACAAAGAGTTACAAGAAAACTCTCAAGGTGCTAGACTCACTGATTTTTTCCCTCAACTCACTTGTATCACTTGTGTATAAAAGAAGAGGAAAACATTTCTATTTATAGGTTTCATTGACTTGGAAGACAAGACAATTCCTTATATGATTTGGATTCCTTTTCCTCCAAAGATTCTTCTACTTTCCTTTTCAACTTTGGATTATTTTTAGCAACAAACCCAACAATATCCACCTTGCCAAAATAAGCTAAAATCTTCATCTTTCCCAGTCTTGTACACAATATTTGAGAAATTAGCAGACAAGTTTTTGACACACTTTAACAGTCTCATACTCAACCACATGAGTATAACTACTTAGAATTAACAACAAATTCAAAGCATTTCATTGGCTCAATGTCGAAATAAACTTGTTGATATTTGTGGTGCAACTCTCTTGTTGGCTTTCCAGAGAGCTCATTAGCCATCAACATTACTACAACCACACACCTTACTTCACCGCTAACCAATGCCCGTGTGTAAATACAACTGCAAGAAGTAACACGTATCCTTTACCATGGCACCTAGCGACACGCCATGGGGATGTACCTACCAACTGCATAGCACATATCTACCGCCCTCACACTAAGAGAGTTGGATTGTCCAAATATGAACAGTAGCAGAACCTGCTCCACCTAAACAATATTTTCTCACGTGGTCAGCTAGTCTACAATACCAACAAGTTACAACCACCACCAGTTTCCAAACAAGCCCATTGAGAATTTTTGTACTTACACCAATTCGCAAAGAACTAAACCATTTTTCCAGGTGCAACAAATTTGAAGAACCTCTTGCCGGATACATCTCTCTAAATTGACGCCACAGTTCCTTCACAGCAAATATTCTATGAATATTTACATGAACATTCCTGGCTAGATGAAGACACATCCTGCTTCCAGTCTTCAAATATAAATCTTCCCAATCATTATCGCTCATACTGGCTCCAGCAACTTTGTTAGAACACGGGGACGATTTTCCTTTGAAAGTTTTAAATTGTCCAACCAAAATCAAAAAATTCCATACTTGTTCTAGCCGCAATTCAAACTTGATTCTTACAACTTCGTACGCCATATTTTTCCTGTGCTCTACTTCAAACAAAACTTGATGTTCTGATACCACTGTTAGGAATTAAGGCAAATTCCTCAATTATGTCCGCAGGACCGTTGTTCAAGGAATTTAAACGAGACAAGAAAAATAAAAGACGAAGACAAATTTAACAAATTGTCAAAGATTTCCACTATATGAAAGGTCGCTTACAATCATACAGAATTTTCACTCGTCAAACACACCCCAAGTATTATAAGAAAAATATTATAAGCTTTACTACCAATTTCTACTCTTTACTCAACCCGCAAAGAATACAAGAAATCTCAAGACGCTAAACTACTATTTTTCTTCACAAGACTCTGTGACCGACCCAAGTGACACTGGAAAAATCACCCCGGGTTTTACAACACCTAATTTTCTACCCTTTGATAAACCAGAAAGAGTTACAAGAAAATTCTCAAAGTGTTAGACTCACTGATTTTTTCCCTCAACTCACTTGTATCACTTGTGCATAAAAGAAGAGGAAAACACTTCTATTTATAGGCTTCTTGACTTGGAAGACAAGACAATTCCTTCTATGACTTGGATTCCTTTTCCTCTAAGGATTCTTCATTTTCCTTTTCCTGTCCAACTTTGGATTATTTTTGGCAACAAACCCAACACCCTCTTCTAAGACCAATCAGACTCATCAACTTCAGTAAAGAAAATCTGAAACGTAATAAGGAAAAACTTGACTGAAAGTTGTAGTTCTATTTGGGCTTTTAGAATGCTTCAATCAACTCTTTGTTCTCAGGATATATTTGACGAGTAATGGAATTTCTTCCGTGTGAAGTACTATATTTTCTTAAACTGTTCTTTGTTATTTTACTCCCATGTTTGAATTGAAAATTGGGAAATTAGGCGAAATGGCCGTTGCCATATAAAAGTTTAGTGAAATAGCCTTTGAACAAAAAAAGGCGAATTAAGAGGTGAAAAAATTTGAATAAAAAATTTATAAAGCCAAATTACAAACTAGCCCTTTCCTTCCCAAATCATTCTTCCCTTCTTACTGCAATCAAGACATGATAATCGTCCAGTTTTTCCTCCCGCCGGGCTCTGCCAGGGCTACACTACTGGACGACAATTGAAGACTTTGGCTAACAAAACGAGTTCTCTTCACCTACCCCTAATTCGTCACCCCAAACCTCATATTCAATATCTCTGTCTCCTCACCCATCACGGACTCGCACCGACCTGCTTATCTCTGGTGACTCTGCCCAACCGGACGGCAAATCTACACAACCGAACAGCAAATCGGCAGTTTAAATGTGTCAGTTGCTGACAAAGAAAATAGACATTTAAATTCAATTGGGGTTCATCGGGGAGTCTTCAGTGATGCTACTATTAAGTTGGGAAATGAATTGGTAGGTTCTTGTCTCCTTGGAAACTGAATCAATCTTTGAGTACTGAATCGACAGCCTTGAGGAAGTCTCTCATCTTGCTCCATGTTGAAGCTATCGAAGCTGATTTTCCACTCTAGGAATCAATTGTCTCAGAAAAAGTTATTTGCTGAAGCTCCTGATGGTTATTTTTGGTTGCGTGGTATGAGTACCAAGGCTATTGGTGCATCTGCCGCTAGACAAAATTTTTCACATGATGGGAGACTTGGAACTAAAATATTTGCAACCTATTCAATTTACAAGGGGAAAGCTGCACTTTTGGCCTCCCCTATTCCTCCAACATTACTAGTAAATTGGATTCTGGAGCTTTCCGAGTTGATCATTGTGATGTTATTTTTTTTGACATTTTGGCTTGCTATTGGTGAGTGCAAGTATGATTGGAATAAGAGGAAGAATTTTTGTTTTATCAGCCATGGAGGCAATGATCCAGTTAGCAATTGATGTGCTCTTGATGACTTTCAAAATTTTTGATCCTGTTGTCCAATACTATCTTTCTTCATTTTCCTTGTATGCTAAAAAGATTCTGTAGAACTATCGGAAGACATTTTGTGCAAGAACCAATTTTTTTTAGAGGACAAGAACAAGTTGAAGAAGACATTTTGGTATATTGGTTCATTGCTTGTTGTGTTTGTTGACCTAGGATTTTATAGAGGACTAAGTTGGATTTAGAGAAAAATAATATGGGGTTGGAAGGGAGCGGAGCCCTTTTACCTGGGGTTCGGGTGCAGCGCCCCCGAAAATTTTTTTATACTATAAATTTTTGGAAATAAAATTACTCTAGAAATTTGGGATACATAAAAATTTTAAAAATTTTTAATGAATAAGAGATGTCATTACACATCTATTTGAACTTTCTAGGAAGATGAGAGCTCCGAATTCAACTGATAAGTGGATAACAGCACAATTAGCGTTGCGTACTAGAGCATAACAGATAATGTGCTGTTATGATCATAAGCAATTCGAAATGGCTATCCAGCCTACCGAGTAACTCTTAACATCCAATGATGAACATATCTAACAATGTTTTTAGGTTCATAGCCGTGGTAATGCCAAAAGCCTATTCAAGTTGTAATTGTAACGCTTTACTATATAATATCTATACCGAAGCATTAGGAAATAGAGTTATGGTCGCACAATCAACCAGTTTTGATTTGTCACAAAGTTTTAATGGATCTGACATTTGTTTATGCCACCAACCAGAGACTATGGGAAAATAGGAGCTCCAAAATCACTCAATAAGTTGATAACAAAGCTATTAGCGTTACATACTAAAAAGTAATAGACGTCGTGTTGTTATAACCATAAGCATATAAAATTCCCTTCCAACCTGCCGAGTAATGTTTAGTACCCTACGAAGAGCTTAAAAAGTAGTCATTGTAGCAAATTGCTATGTAACATCTATATTGGAGCATTTCTATATAGCAAATTACCATGTTTTAATGAATGCGAGGTGTCGTTATACCACAAATACGAGATTCTAACGAACATCGATCTATTATGAGCATAATGGATGTGAAACCTCCTCCCGACATACCGAGCAACTACTATAGGACCAAGATGAACATATCTAATGAGATTTTAACTTTTTCTCACCGTTATCATGCCAATGTGCTCGACAAATGGCCATTACAATGCTTTGGTAAGTAACATCTATGTCGCAAGTATTGAGACATGGAGTTAGAGAAGCCCAAGCAACCCCCCATGTTTTAATGAATGAGGGTTGTTACACTACAAGTAGGAGATTGTGGAGAAAGAAGAGCGCTACCCCCTTGGCATTACCTTTTAAATAATAACGAACATCGGTCTGTTATAAGCATAATAGACGCGATACCCCCTCCCGACATACCAAGCAACTAGTACAAGAACAAGACTAACATGTCTAATGAGATTCTAACTTTTTCTCACCGTCATCATGCCAATGTGCTCGACAAGTGGGTATTGTAACGCTTTAGTAAGTAACATATATATCGAACGCATTGAGACATGGAGTTAGGAAAGCCCAATCAACTCCCCATGTTTTAACGAATGCGAGGTGTCGTTACACCACAAGTATGAGATTGTGGAGAAATGAGAGCTCCAAAACCACCCGAGAAATAGATAACTGCCCCCTTGGCGTACGGTCTTAATACTAACGAACATCAGTCTGTTATACGTATAATGGATGCGAAACCTGCTCCCGACATACCGAGCAACTAGTACGGGACCAAGATGAATATATCTAATGAGATTTTAACTTTTTCTCACCACTATCATGACAATGTACTCGACAAGTGGGTGTTGTAACGCTTAGTAAGTAACATCTATATCGAAAGTATTGAGACATAGAGTTAGATAAGCCCAATCAACCCCCCATGTTTTAATAAATGTGAGATGTCTTTACACCACAAATACAATCTTGTGGAGAAAGAAGAGCTCCGAAATCATCCGAGAAACAGATAACCACCCCATTGGCGTTACAACCTAAATACTAACGAATATCGGTCTATTATAAGAATAATGGATTCGAAACCCCTTCCCGACTTACCAAGCAACTAGTACAAGACCAAGATAAACATATCTAATGAGATTCTAACTTTTTCTCACCGCTATCATACCAATGTGCTCGATAAGTGGACATTGTAACACTTTAACGACTAACATATATATATCGAAAGCATTAAGACATGGAGTTAGGAAAGCCCAATCAACCCCCCATGCTTTAATGAAGGTGAAATGTCATTACACCATAAGTATGAATTTGTGGAGAAAGGAGAGCTTCGAAATCACTCAAGAAATAGATAACTGCTTGCTTGGTGTTACGCACTAAAGACTATCGTGCATCGGTCTGTTATGATAATAACAAATGTAAAACCCACTCACAGTAGACTTAGCAACTAGTCCTGGATTAAAATGAACATGTCTTGTGAGATTCTAAGTTTGTGTCACCCCCTATCATGCCGATACACTCCAAATGTAGGGAAGATGTCGAAGTTGTTAACTAATATCTACGTCGAAAGCATTTGGACATGGAGTTAGGCAAGCCCAATAGACCCGATATTTTTAATGAAGGTGAAGTGTCGTTACACCACAAGTATGTGGTTGTGGAGAAAGGAGAGTTCTGAAATCACTCGAGAAATAGATAACTGCTTGCTTGGCGTTACGCGCTAAAGACTAACGTACATCAGTCTGTTATGATCATAACGGATGTGAATCCCCCTCCTAGTAGTTTAAGCAACTAGTCCTGGATCAAGATGAACATGTGTTGTGAGATTATAAGTTTTCACCATTGCTGTCATGCCGATGCACTCCAAATGTGGATAAGATATCAAAGTTGTTAACTAACATCTACGCTGAAAGCATTGAAACATGAAGTTAGCCAATCCTAATAGACCCCCATGCTTTAATGAATGTGAAGTGTCGTTACACCATAAGTATGAACTTGTGGAGAAAGGAAAACTTCGAAATCGCTTGAGAAATAGATAACTACTTGCTTGGCGTTATGCAATAATGACTAACATGCATCAGTCTATTATGATCAGAACGAATGCAAAACCCCCACCTAGTAGACGGAGCAACTAGTCCTGGATCAATATGAACAGGTCTTGTGAGATTCTAAGTTTTTGTCATCGCTATCATGCCAATGCACTCCAAATGTTGGGAAGATGTCGAAATTATTAACTAACATCTACGTCGAAAGTATTGATGCATGGAGTTAGCCAAGCCCAATAGATCCCCTCATGCTTTAATGAAGGTGAAGTGTCATTATACCATTGGTATGAGCTTGTAGAGAAATGAGAGCTCTGAAATCACTTGAGAAATAGATAACTGCTTGCTTGGCGTTACACACTAAAGAGTAACGTACATCGGTTTGTTATAATGCTACTAATGCTGTTATATGTTCTGTATAATAGCACTAGTAGCGTTATTTCCTTCAAGGGGTAAATTAGATATTTTATATTGTATTTTATTATTATTTGAAGAAAGAGGCTAGTTACCTAAAAATTTGTAATGGTATACCTCTTAAATAAAGTTTTATGTTGACTTAGCCATTTGCACAAAGACCCCTTAAAAATTCAACTCATGAACATAAGGGTTTAAAAATTATATGCTTAAGGTATATGTTGACACTTTTTATACATAGAAAAAAATTTCCATGGAGGCTATCTAGATCAAAATGTTTAACATTTCAGTTTGATCTTTGAAGATTCATGGAATCAATTTAGTAACCTGCAACTTTACATTCCGGAGTTGGTGACACGTGCAACGCACGTGCCACTTGACAATGTATTTCAATTCAATTTGAAAACAGATAAAAACGTTTGGTGGGGAAATATAGTCAACTTAATAGTAGGTGGTTGGACAAGTTACCTGACAAGAAAGTACAATTAAAAAAATATTTAAATGCCCACACTAAGTATCACATTTTCTTATGATTAAAAAAAAATCACTTCTTCTCTGTAGTCAGATTGGGTTCTATATATGGAGTCCAACTATTAATTAAAAACAGCCTAGTCATGAATGTGGTTTCATACACATGGCTGTTTTTTATTAGTAGTTGAGTTCGCTTATAGAGCCGTATATGACTCTGAAGAAAGCAGTAAGCATTGTAAACTTCATGATCAAAAGTTAGTAATTTAAAGTTCAGTGACTATATATGATCAACCACAATTCTTTATACATGAAGTCCTTATTCGCCATTTTCTTTCACTAATTTTCTATAAGATTTGTGAAAAAGATTTCACAAAATTTACACATAAAAACATCTCACCTCTTCTGTAAAAATGATCTTCCACCATACGTCGGGATAGGCTCAGGATTTTGTATAAGAAGCTGAATTTAGCAGGAAAAGTATAGGGGTTTGGAAGGGGCTCCGGGAGTTCAGGAGCAGCAGCCATGAAACTTCTTTTTATTTTTTTAATATCGCACCATACATTGTTAGAAATGAAATTACAATACAAAAATTAGAAACATAAAAATTTAAGATAATTTTGACATTGTCTCCTTCGAAATATAGCTTAAACCAAACTTAAAATATAGCCATATTCCCCAAAAACACAAATCACAAGCATTTATAATAACTTTAGTCACCATTAATATATTCATGGCACACAAAAACAAATAATAATGTGATGAGATTCAAAAAAGTCAAAGCTCAGTCCGTGTACCGATGGGCCCTATTATGTAGTCAAGAGCCAAAGAAATTCGAGAGTCAATGATGGGACTAGTGGAACAATTCATAAGTCAAGTCCAACTGGGAGAAGCATTGAAGACCGGGTTTGATTTGGATGCAAGAGAACCCAGAGAAATCCTTTTGATCGAAGTAGGGACCAATCATGTGAATAAAATGGAGTTTGAGGCCTAAAAGAGCATAAAAAGCAAGTTTTTGGTTGATCTAGAGCCAATTAGGAAGTTCAGAGCCTTAAAGAGCAAATTTGGAAATCACATTTTTTTAAAATTTTTTTTAATGCCATGCGGCCACACGCCATCACCCATGCGGCCACACATCGACAGTAAGAAAGGTAGGATGGGAAGCAGAATGCACGGCGTGGCTGTACCTTAGCAACAGTGCAGCCGTACTCAGCTGGGTGGAAACTCCAAAATTTAAATTTTGATTTTTTTTCTTTTTCTCATTTCTTTGTAAATATTTTGTCTCCAAGACA
>CAVNYN010250957.1:0-10843 GCA_963692815.1 Nyctanthes arbor-tristis
GAATTTAGAGCAGTGTATCTATTTGGCGATGCACAGGATGGACAGGATATGAGGAGATGACATGTCATGCGTGGTGGTCAATAAAGAATATTGAGTTCACTCGTCGCGAAAAATTGATTATAATCATTGATTTATTGAGTCATTAAGAAGGGATAAATAGATTAAGGTTTTGGGTCATTACACTGAGTTGTTTCACGGAAAGAGGAAATTGGAAGAAATTTCGTTTCTGGAGGTTGGATTTGGAAAAATGGCCAAATTTCTTTACATATGCGCCCATAGAAAAATTTGAAAAATCTACGGACATAAATTCCCCTGAACTTTCTACAAATTTACAAAGTGACATTTATTGTTATCTAATTAATAAATCCTAATGCAATATAAAAAATTAACAAAATGTACCAGAAAACTTCTTAGATCTACTGAAGAAACCAATTCATCAATTTTCACTATTGTCCATCTCATCCTCTCCATTGTCCTTGCATCGCCAACAACGTTCCATTCATACCCCCCGGCCCGGGGCAACAAACAAACCAAGCTAGTTACCATTGTTGTTCTTTTGTGCTTATGTAAAGTGTATTGCCCTTGGAATTGTATAGGCCTTTCCCTAATGGTATGGCTTATTTCCTTTTGTTTCAAGAATTGAATTGTTCCGATACTTTTACTTGATTGCTATATAATTAAGTCATGTGGTTCTTTTCAACTTTACGATATAGTCTTATTATTAGTTTTGTATATATCCAAATATGGAATTGTGCATTTCACAAATTTTATAATTCCGATCTCAATCGTAGAATTATACAACAAAATATCCAAGTTACACATTTCAAAAATGTAGAATTATGCATTTCAAAATATTGAGTTATACATTCTTAAAGAAGTCTACATCTTCAAAATTCAACAGTTATATATTCGAATATGGAATTATACAATCACACATCGAGTTATACATTTTACAAATTTTATACTTCTCTATATGATCAAATTATACAGTCAAATTAATATCGAGTTATACCTTTCAAAAATTCAACAATTTTGTATATGATCAAGTGAGGAATTATACAATCAAATATCAAATTATACATTTTCCAAAATTCTATCGTTTTGTATATAATCAAATGTGCAATTATACAATCACACATGGATTTATACATTTTACAAATTTTATAGTTCTCTATATGGTCAAACGTAGAATTATACAATCAAATATCGAATTATACACTTTTGCATATAATCAATTGTGGAATTATACGCTAGCAACTTCTTCCCAATTAGGACAATATATGTATTATTTGGACAATACGTATCAGAGGTTTAATCTTGAGATAAAATCTACAATTAGAATAAATCGACATTTAAGTCTATTAACAAATGTAGAATTCTATGATATTTAGTCGATATTTTAGACAGCACTTTTTTTATTCTCTTGAATATCCTTAAATGAAATTACAACAATAAAAAACCCTTTTTGTTTTATTTAAAAAGGTATTTTCTTTTTCTTCTCACACTACAATCATAATTATCTTAATTTTATTTCTTTTTAATAATTGTGTTTTTAATTTCTTATTTAAGTAATTTCTTAGTACAATTTTTATTTACAATTATGATTTTGTATCTTTAACTTTTAAAGTTTATATATATATATATTTTCTATAATTTCAAACTTTTATTTGTAATCTTAGTATCTTAGTTTTTGCAAGCAAATTTACAGATTAATAAAATAATAATGAATAATTTTTTTTCTTTTTTCATTCAAGTGTTATTTTATTTTTATATATTGATAAGTGTCATATGTAGTAGTAACCTAATAAAATTGAAGACTCAATATCGTCAACTACATAATTTCTTTATGAAAAGCAAATAATTTTAAAATTACTAACAAATTTTTTATAAGTATTTTTATTTTGTGATTAATAATATTAAAGACATATGATTAAAATAATAAATATATAAATAAATTTCGTTCCAATTTTAAAATGAAATGCCAATTTTTGTGGGACTAAATTGATTGCATTTCAAAGTTTTTTGAAAATTTGTAAAAATTTAATTGTCAAATCGGAAATGTTGGACTATTTATTATTTAGTTTTAATTTCCAAGGTAAAATAAATAAATAAAATATATCTACTTTCAGACGTTATAGATAGTTTAGGATTCTATTAAGTTAAGTTTGAGAGATGATTTATTCTAAAATAAAATAAAAAAAGAGTTTGAGAGATAGTTTATTAATAGAGTGTTTGACAACTATTAGAGTATTTAGTTAGATTATAAGTTACCACGTGGCATCATTTTATTTGTTACTTTTTATAAAAAATAAACAATTACAACTTAAGTTTTACTTTTTGACTTTTTGAAAAAATGAAACCAATGAAATAATATCGTGTGACAGATTATAATCCAAAGTCTAGACAAATACTTCATAAGTCTTTATATAGACATACATAAGAAGTTTGATTTCATAAATTACCTTACACCATCAGATATTAAGAAAATCGATCGAGAATAAAACCACTTGAGATAAAGAATGGAAAGTTTAAATGTAAAGTGAATGAAATTTGAGAAATCTTAGATAGAATGAGTTCTATTAGAGGAAGAAACGAAAATCTTGATAAAGAAATAGAGATACTTCTAGATAAAATGAAATCTGATTTTGGTGTTTGGGTTAAAAATTGGAAAATATACTGATAATAATAAGTTAAATAAAATATATCTATGAATAATATAAAATAAAATAAAAATTAAAAACCTATAATAAAATGAATGGCCAAGATTGCAAGATAAAGTGGATGATTGAGGTGACTTAACCCGATTTCGCAAGTGAAAATGGCACGAAACGTTAAAAATGAAACTATTATGTTTTTATGTATATATAGATGAAAATGAGTTTGCAAACGGGGGTAGTGTCGGTCGCACATTCAACATAGTGTTCAGACTCATGATTTAACTCAACTACCAATAGAAAATGACCGAATCATAAGTGACGTAGTTGCTTTGAATTAACTCCATATGAATCAATTTTCAGTCTACTCTTCAAAAATCAAAAATGAACTTTATTTGTTGCATTCTATTTGTATAAATAAATAATATATGGACTTCTTTTAGTTGACTCTCTCAATAAGTTGACTCCGAATTGTCTAGCGCACAGTAATGGCTCAGATATTTCTTGGTACGTAATATGTGATTTCTATGTGTATTGATTCCCGATTTCGTTATCTTATAATTAGATAATATAATTACTTTAAAAGTAGTTTTGTCGAGTGAAGAGTTTGCATATTCAGTTAAACATTAAATTAAATACCTCACAAATCGCCTGAATAAAAGTGTACGCAGTTGGTATTTTTCAATTATTATCTTCTCTATTCACCAAACTCTCTTTATTTTGTTCTATTTGTTTTAGGTAATACTTGTGTGATTTGATGGTATTTTACTTAGTTTCCTAAACCCACCCTTGATCAAGGGCTTGGGTTCATTCCCATGTAATTCTTTTATAATATTAAGAGTAATATTATTTAATTATTTATTTGATTAAAAAAAGAGTAATATTATTTATCTAGATTAGAGACCGGTCTCTAATTTATGTGGCATTACTATATTGGGGATGTGTAGAGATGCATAAATAAATGTGAATATCTATTTATTCAACAGTCAATAAGGAAATGACAATAAACAGCATACTCTTTATTTTAGTATATTCTCACCATACTCTTAGAATCTATTAAACCAAAATGGACAATTTTGACCTACATCCACGAGGTACAAGTAATTAATCTTTCTCATCTTACAAGGCTGGAATATTAATTCTTCCTCAGCAAGAAAAAGATTCAGGTATTTATAGGAGTACCTAGCCAATCCAGAATCTATTAAAAATAAAGAGTTGCGGTGCTTATAGACACCCAATTTTCTCGCCATTTTTACGCGGTGTTTATAGCTACTGCAATGTTGCGGTAAATTGTAGCTTATCCTCAGTTTTCCTTATATGTTATTTATTTTCTTATTTTAGACGCTTGCAAATTAGGGACTCAGTTTTCCTTATATGTTATTTATTTTTTTTAGTCTCCTATTTTCGTTGTTTCCTATTTTAGACGCCTACAAATTGGGGTATTTCGTTTGTGCACCTTCAAATCTTCTCTCCTTATCCACTGCAGGTCCTTTTCGTTCTTTCAATTTATATTTTGCATATTCAAATCCGTGTACAGATTAACGCTTCCTTGATTATTACGTTGATAATATGTCTTAGTGTGGTTTAGTTTTCTCTACTCTATTGCAGACGTGATAGTAATAATTTTTGCCCCCATTGTATCACAAATTTTTTGAATCTCATTGTACCACAATTTTAGTTTCTCATTTTCTTATGTTTGTTTGTTTTTAAATTATGTTTGATTTTTAGGCATATTTCATTACAATACCCATAAATAAATAAATCATTGGTGCTCAATCTAATTTTTATTTTGACAACAATGAATATATTTTTGATTTTCTCTTTTTCGTATATTTGAAATTATCTTTTAGTTTATTGATATATATTTATTTTTTAAATGTAACTTAATATTCATAATTCAAAAGAGAACTCATCCAGCTTAATTAGATGGATTTTTTTTTTTTTAATTTCTCATGTTTTAACTTTTTCTTCTCTTGAGTTTTCCAATATATGCAATGGAAAATGATCTTTAGCATTTTTTATGTAGAAGTTTCAATGATAACGGTGCGGTCAAAGGCGGATGTAGCCACAGGTTTGCATGGGTAGGTCCAATTTTTTTAAATTTATATAGAAAAATATTTTAAAAATTTATATTTATCTTATTAAATTTGTAATTTTTTGTGTTACAACCCGTGTAAATTAAAATTTTAAATCTACTACTAGATACAATGTTTCAAAATGATGAACAAAGAATACACAAATACTTTTTGGGGAGGGGTGGGTAGGGGTCAGGGGCGGAGCTAGAAAATTTGTTCAGTGCGGTCGAAAATTTTAGAAAAAAGTCGCCCCAGCTATCATTTTCATTTTCCATTTCTCACATTAGTTTATAATCTCAGAACCAATACTCAAAATTTTTTATTTATAAAAAAATAATAATAAATTAAAAAAATTAAAAATGGTAATCTTATATTGGCTTATGAAGTAAAAGGCTCTTCCGATCTCTGCTTTATAAAAAAGGATTGGATATATGAATTTAAGACTACAGTTAGGCTTTAATCCCACATTGGCTTATAAAGTAAAAAGAGTTAAGGGCTTGCTTTATAAAAGAGGATTGGATACATGAATTTAAGACTTCACCAAAGGCTTAAACTTGGACAGCCCGACTGATTTTTGGGTCTAAAATGCCAGTTAAAATATTTTGAGCATAGAAAATGGAATATTTGGGCCGTATGTGGGTTTCTTGGTTTTGGATCTCAGTGCGGTCCAAGTTAAAAGTTAGCATGCCGGCCCAAGGTTCAGTGCAGTCTATGGACCGCACTGGTGCCCAATCTATCAGAGTCAGAGAATGAATAAAACTACTACAAGTTGGGGCTTATTGATAATTTCTAATTTCATATACAAGGGCTCATGCATGAAATTTTTTTCGAGTTCCTTCTTGAGTTCTAATTAACGCTGCTACTAATAGCCAATTGCATTCACAGTGATTAAGTCGGAAGAACAACAAATTCTGGGCGTATACGCCTACGTTGTTTGTGTTAAAAATATAACATGATCAAGTTTTATTTAGGAGGCCATTACACACATTATTGAACTTCCAAATTCTGCTTTTGTATTTTAGTTGCTGAGTTTGGTGTGTAAATCTATTAAATGATGATGATGATGATGATTGATATTTTCCACTAATGCATATGTATGAAAGAATTATCGTATGAATTTTGTTTTTTTTTTAATATTTTTGAACTCCACCAATAAAAAAGTTTATTGGTGTTGTTAAATCAATTGGTTGTACATTTATGTTTTTATATTTTATATTTTAAACGGATCTGCAAATATTTTTCATTTACTGTTCACTTTATTTTGGATATTTTTTTTAACATTGTTCTTCCCGTGCATCGCATGAATGTTAAACTAATTTAAATGTATTCAAAGGTCTCAACTTAAAAATAAATTGGGTCCTACAAATTTTATCGCCTTTTAGTTTTATCAACAAAGCGGAATATAGTACTTAAAGAGTATAAGAAATTTTGTTCCCTAAGAAATATATTCCCTAAGCGATGACGTCCTTCATCACCGACTTGTCTCTTATGACAATGACGACCAAAGAATCCTTCGTATGGCTTTGGGTTTGTTTTTATTGGTTCAAACAACGTTTTCTTTCCTTTCCTTTTTCTTTGCCCCTCCTTTTTTTAACGTCTTCAGCCCTTTTTGAAACCCTTATTTGGCGTGGACCACAAAAATACGTGTTGTCGATAGGAAGTCTAGGATTCAAATTCATATATATATATATATATATATCTCACGAGTGCTAAATATTTTTCCTAGAAGCCTCCCCAGTTTACATCCCTCTAATTTTATGGTCTTCTATAAGTCTAGGATCATCATTTCGGGCTACGATATTTCTCCCATCATCATCATCGACCTAAGTAAATACTTGCAATTTGTGTGAATGATTAATTGGTACGACCTTTTTATTTGCTTTTGATATGAATCCGTCAAGGCAGAACAAATTTATTTCACCTCAAGAAAACCAAAATTCCGATTTAAATTTGGACCCATCAAAAATAAATCAATGAACCACAAATTAAATAATGCTCGCCGAAAAAAATTTAAAGCCAAAAATTCTTTGATTTAAATGATGAAAACAAGAAATCACTTTTCTATTATGATTATATACTAGAATTCTCACCCCGTGCGTTGCACGGGATTTAAAAGTAATAATAACAGTAGTAATTCTAAGGAGACATATTTATCTGGCATGAAAAAGTGATATGTTTAGTTGTCAACCAGATATTGGATGCTTGTGGGCCTTCAAATTCACTACTTACTTATAAACAATCAATTCATGTTTATCAACTAACAAAAATCAGTTATTCATATCATAAAAATATGTCTACCTAGAATTACTATAATAACAAATGTTAAGGAATTTTTATACAAAAATTTAATAAATTATTAATACAGCAAGTTATTATAAGAGATCGGATTTTTATAAGCATTCTATCATATTTTGATTTGTTTGTCGGTAACACTTTTTGCACTATTTTTTTTTTTTTTTTTAAGAGTTGAGCTATAAGAACATAAAAAGATACAAAAACTTAAACAAAACTGACACATGACAACATCCTATTTTTTAACACATCACATCACATTTACATCAATTTCAATTACATGAGCCACTTGTTATTTTTGTCAACCTCTTTGTCTCTATTTTTGTCCATTTAAAATTATTCTTTTTGTAATCATTGGATGTAGGGGAAGGGAGGAGAACCAATATCAATTGTTAATGTAAGATAAACATGTCTTCAAATAATTACTCTAACAACAAATGTCAATAAATTTTTATACAAAAATATATAAATTATTAATATAACTAGTTGAGTCATATTAGCATTATGAGACATAAGTTTTTATAATCAATCTGTTATATTTGAATTTTTTTGTCGGTAACACTTTTTGTACCAGTTGATTCTTTTTTTTTATGCAGTAGGTATAGGGGAGGGGTAGATACGTTTTAACCCAAGACTTTCTGTCTAAAATATGAGAAACCTAACTAATGTAGCACTTGTTTAAATTACAACACCAGTTAATTATGTGTATAAATAAACATTAATTGAGGTGGTTTAATAAAAGTAAAATGTTTAAAAATTGTGAATAACTATTACAGTGTAACTGTATCAACATGCGGTCCATCTCTCAAATAAATAATCCAACTGCAAGTACAGTAAAACTATATTTAAAATGACAAATTGAAATTTTTATTCTTTGGGAAATTATCAAAAAGTTCCAATACATATTAATTATAGAATTGGTAAATTAGAGTACTATAATTTTTAAAAAAAACAAAAATCAAATTTGATTAGTGCACTATAGTAACCATATAAAAATTTCTTCAAAAATCATTAAAAATTGAAATTTACAATAAAGTTACAGATTTTTAGAAATTTATTTGTTCAGAGACATACTATGCATGTGCTTTCTAATTATAAATATTACTATTTATTTTTTTTGAAATAGAACTCTCAATTAATTTCATGTTCGATTTGATAAGTGACAGATCCCTAATTCAAAATAGTTAGTTAAAGAAAATACCGTGAATTGATGCTTGGATATGGGTTAATAAAGGGAAAAGTGAACATCTTTTAATAAATTAGTATAACAATTTCCCAAAAAAAGAGATAAAAAATACAAAAAAAAGAGAATTAAATGATATCACCAGAAATCTTATAGAGCCAGAAATCTTACAAAACTAGAAATCTTACAGAGTCAGAAAATGAGCGGGAAAAGTCACACTTCTCTTATTATATATATATATATTTTAATTAATAAAAACACTGGGGAGGCTTGTTCTTGCTAGCCTTATTTAAATTAAAAAATTTTATCAAATCAATAACAATCACATATTTCTTCACAAGGAACAAAATTTCACAATTTCCACTAATTTTTCTTTATATTTCCTCCTTCATTCTCTTATAAATCTAACTTCTCCTTTCATAAATCTCCCAAGAAGAAGTTCTCAACGGATAAACCCTAGATCTTTTCCTAAATACCGATGATAACATTTAAATTGATGTAGCAACTGTATTCTAAGCAGGGCATGATTAGAAAATTAATTGAAGGAGAAGAAATCTCAAAAGAAATAGGATAATAATCACTATATAAAGAATGGGTGAATGAAGGAAAATTTTCTGATTTTCTTTTTCGTACTTGCGTATTTTCGAAACCCAAATTCACCCTACAATTATTATAGTTTGAACTTATTACTAATTTATTATTTATTAATTATTAATTAAGATCGGAAGAGTCATTATTATATACAAAAAATGTGAACGAAGGAAAATTTTTTATTTCCTTATTCACTCTTTTATTTTTTTCAAAACCCAAATTTTCCCTTACTATTACTACAGTTCAGACTAATTACTAATTTATTAGTTATTAATTATTACTTCAAATAAATAGATGAAGTTAGAAAAATTAAAAGGCTAAAAAAATTTTTCACAAAATAATTATTACTTCAATGGCTAACAAATGAAAAGGCAACAGTCAGTATTTTTAATCACTTCAAAATTAACGCATGAAATACCCTTTCAAAAAAAAATAATAATAACAAAGGAAATTAAAAATAATTAATTACTTACTATAACAATTATTATTACTTGAGGACTTATAATACGAAATAAAAAGGAAAAACAACATTTTTTTAAGCCAAAAAAATTAAATTATCAAAATCTTAAGATGATTTTTTTTCATTTTCTTTTTGATTTGGGGGTGGGGTCGAGATGATATGTAGATGTTCTCTATTTCATACATCCAATACAAAATATTACAGTCGCAATCTTAATAGAGTTTATGCATAATGAGAATCTATTTAAATATCTTAGTATAAACAAATATTATAGGTAGATTTATAACATCGCTCAAAATTTACGTGCAATGTACATGTTAATAACCAGTTAAAAAAAAAGTTGCGAAAAATAAAGAAATCCAAATAAATCCTACAACTGTGTCTTCAAGCAAGCGTAGGGGCCTAATATTCTTACCAACGCAGCTGTTTCATTATGAAAAAGCCCCTTATCCGGCTGAACTTAAATTGAGCATTTTCTCTGTTGGAATCCTTGGATCTGATCTTGAAGATAATTTGCGCTTGTCTGGGATTCATCAAGCTTCTATGCCATTTAGATACTTGGGAATTCCGCTTGCGGCACAAAAAATTTGAAAACCAGCTACCATGCTCCGTTCATTGGTAAAATTACTACACATATCAATGCTTGGAACAAAGATTCTTTATCATATGCATGACCGTCTAAAATGATTCGCTTAGTCCTTCAAGGTGTGGAGAGCTTTTGGTTATCTATCCTTACTATCCTAGCTACGGTGATTGATAAAATCATTTGTTAGTGTAGAAATTTCTTATGGAAAATAGAAAACCTCTAGTGGCATGGAAAGATGTTTGCCAAAAAGTGAAGGGGGCTGGGTTTTCGAGACATTGGAATTTGTCCCGTCTTGCCAAAACACTTTGGTGTATCCACAAAAAGAAAGATACACTTTGGGTTCGTTGGGTGTATCATGAGTATTTACGGCTACAATCTATTTGGAATTGGACTCCAAGAAAGGATGATTCTCCTGTTCTTAAAAGACTTGTTGGCATCTGAGATCATATTTGCCACAAAGAAGGTTCAATAGCGGCTGCTATCAATACAGTCAACCGATGGGAAAATCTAGGCAAATAACAAATGGCTGAGGTTTATGAGTTCTTGCGACCAAAGGGTGTTAAATCTTGGTGGACATCAATGGCATGGAGCTCATGTATTGCCCCTAAACATGCATTCATTCTGTGGTTGGGTGCAAAGGAAAAACTACTCACAAAAGATCGAATTACATACTTGGATATAGACCGCTTCTGCACATTTTGTTAGGCTGGGATTGAATCTAGAGATCATCTTTTTTTCCAGTGTCAAATCATGACTGGAACCTGGAATTGCATTTGAAAATGGCTGGGAATTAGGAGATTTATCTCATCCATTGCTAGTGCACTCAAATGGATCAAGAAGGAGGCAAGAGGAAGCTCATGGCAGTCTAAAGCTAAAAGAATTGCATTGGCAAATAGCGTATATCACATTTGGACCGCACGGAACCGCCACATTTTCGAAGGCATACTGCCCAAGCTAGAGACATAATGTTGATGATTAAAACACAGATCGGAAGAGCGTCGT
>CAVNYN010250962.1:0-14531 GCA_963692815.1 Nyctanthes arbor-tristis
TTAATGATCATCCTCTATCTCATATGTGAGTTCGTGCAAGTAAATTACTTGTATCATTTTCCATAAAAGAATCAACTTACTAAATGCCAACAAAATAGAAAAATAGAGATAATAAATAAATTTACAACAATCCATGCCTCAAACTATATTAACACTTTAATGGGTAAATTTTGTTACTAGCGAGTATCCTAATTCTTTATATATTGATTATTGATTTCATGTTTATTTGATTTTGGAACTTTATCCCTTAACATGTATCGTGAGGTGGAGGATCATTAGATCAGAAAATCTTAAAATTCGTTTATTTATTTTATTAGTTGTAATTAGATCAAATTGCTCATTGGAGTTTAACGAACTTTGGTACTGTGTTGATATATTTGGGATTCCATCTAAAAAAAGTCAGCCAAAACTAGTCCAAAATCTTACAGCAATGTCCCCAACCTTTACATTCATTTACGCTTTTATCCCAAACCTTTAGATCTAGTCCAAGAAACCCCAAACTTTAGAAATTTGGTGACGTTCACGATGAATTTCATCATTAAATTGTTAGGTCCGTTTGGCAACCAATTAGTATGATCCTATTATAATTAAAATTTAAATTTCAAACCCACGTCGCATAAGAGTATGTAATATGACATATGTACATAATGACAAATAAATCATGTGAAACTTTATTTTTTTTTCCTTTATACACATATCTTATTTTTTTATTATAGTAATAGAAATTAAATTTTTTCTTTATGCAAAAACATCTATACTAGAGTCTTAAAAATTTTCTCAGTGCCCTCAAACTTTAGTGGTTATTATATACTAAATTCGATTTCGAGTCACCATTCCATCTTCCACAATCACCCTTTGTGCTAGAGAAAGACGGAAATTTGATACAAGAAGCAAAATTAGAGAGAGGAGGAGTTTTGCAAAATTGCAATATGGTTGGTCCACCACCTCTTTATCGAAGATTGCTTGTTTCCAAACGAGACTGGAACCAAATTAGCAGATAATTACTCAATTAATGTTTAATTGATTATAACAGAACTTTTTCTTCTTTTTTTCCCCAATTTTCTCTGAATCATACCCACAAAATTAAATTTTAAGTAGATTCCAATTTTTTTCCTCCTTTTCTGCTTACTTTTTGTTATTCTTCTCTATCTCATTTTTGGTCCCCAGAGCTAGATGCATAATTCCATTCAATCATGCAGCCAAAAGGCAGTCAATCTCAAATTGGTGCACCAGTTGAACAACTAGAAATGATATAACATCAAACGTTTGGTGACAAAAATTGTGTTAGTCACTTTCGTCACATGTATCTAGACATGTCATATTAATTTTACGGGTTGATAAGGCCCACGAATGTGGTGTGTTCAGATGCACACCACTCACGCGTCTAACACGTGATCAGACGTCTTATTTTGTGTCATTTCTCTCTGAACAACACCATTTTAGAAATTCAATCAAAACATTAACGCGTCGCAAAGTTCTAAAGTTTCAAGTAATATCGACTACGTGTGAACCTATAAAACTCCCTTGTACCGATCAATTAAACTATAGATTGCAGCAAAAAACAATGCATTTCCTGTTGACAAATCTACTTCCATTTTGTCCAAATTATTCCCTTTGGCCTATATAAAGGAACCCCTAAGACTTCCCATAACCCCATTGAAATATTTCATTTCTCCCCCTCTCTCTCCCTCTCTCCCTCCTGAATAGATAAGAAAGATTGAATGAAGCCATGGCATCTGATCAACCTCTGAAAAAGATAAGCCAGCTATTGTTACTTTCAGTTTCTGTATTTTCCTTCATATTTTCCTACTCATTGTGGTGTTCATCTTTAGTGTATCCATTCAAGGTCTATTTCTCAGCATATCCTATTCAACTAGTCACGCATGCCTTGAACAAAAACTGCATCTTTCTTCTCTGCAATGGCCTCCTAGTTTTCCTTGCAAAAACGTCGGGTTTGGTTCATTCTCGTGCAGGGTTTGATCTCAATGACCTGCTGCAGAAGAAGATCGGAGACAGCTTGCAAACTCCGTTGCCTCAACCTGCAAAAGCTTCTTCTTCTTCCTCTTCCGAAACCCGCCTGGAAAACGTGCCCGCCCTGAGTCTACTGACGGAAAATCAGGGGATGATAAGGCCGGCCGAGAGTTTTGATGGAGACGTTAAAGAAGATGATCAGAAAGTAGTACTGGGTGAAGAATCAAAGTCAGAATCAGAGACGGAGCCGAAAGGAGGAGAAGAAGTGGGAATTCCTAACTCGATCATTGCAGAAAAACATTACAAGGAAAAAGAAGAAGAAGGATATGATGATGCAGAATGTGAGAGTACAGAGGAGTTGAACAAGAAATTCGAGGACTTTATTAAAAGGATGAAGGAAGAAATTACTACTAATACTTGAGTAATTAAATTAGAAAATTGATCAATTTATGATTTACCAAACATTTTCAAGGTTTGTAGAGAATGATCAGTCCTTGTATACATCATGTACCAGGTTCTTGTATAATATTTTTGGAAATATCATTATAGTTACGTTATATTTTATTCAAGAGTCGAAAGTAAATCCGTGAGAATATCTCGTGAACTATGAGCAAGTGAGTCACGTGATCATTTACAAAATAGTTTTAAACAGCATAGGCTTCAAATTGGCATGTCATATTGCGTCATTCATTTGGCCATCTATTATGTGTCTTTTGCTAAGCGAAACACTATCACTATGATGATTCAATTCCTTTGGCTACCTTTTTTCATTTTGTTGAAGGCAACATAACGCGATCACAAATCACTTCAATTTTGAAATAGAATTTAATTAAAACAATCGCATTCCCATATTTGATGGATCCACATATAGTTACTATACAAAATTCAAATATCCATTTTTAAAAAAATTTATTTCTATTGTTAATTAAGAGAGGTTTACTTTAGAATTCTAACATGATGAGAATAGAGAGGAAAAGAAAGCAAAATTTATGAATTGCATTATGACTTGCGAGATTTCTGTCTCATGTGATTATTGGTGCTTTTGACCTGAACTTTAGCGATTTGGATTTTCCAAGATTAATTCTCCCTCATATTCGTTTTGAACCACACATTTACCTATTAAAATAACAGTGACACTACATATACAGATGATGTACAAATAGGTTTAGAGAAAGAGAATAAAATTATAATTTTATCTATATATTCTCTCTTTCTTTTATTGCACAATATAGAGTAAAATTATAATTTCACATCATTTCTGTTAACGCATCTATACAGGTAGATTAATCCTTAAAATAATATGACACATTGGTTCATAATTTTCATTAGTTTTTAACCACATGTTCTCCTAAAAAATCACTTTTTTCACAAAATCAATTCTTATAAAACACCCTTTTAAAATGAATTCACAAATTTATTAATTTTGCTAATCTGTCTTCATATCACTGGGCTTTGGGAAAACTGTTTGTTGCAAATGGAATGCTATTGCTATAATATCATAGAACCTAGATCTATTATAGATTTATAATTGAATTTCATCAAGCTAATCACATTCAAAAATCTCAAGTCATCCGTAGATTTTTAATTACTCATTTTCTTTCTTTCCACTTTCTATTTCAAAACAAAAATTATTTGCTTTAAGTTTTTTTCTTTCTTTCTTTCCTCATTTTTTTTAATAGGCGTGGCATTTTGGAGAACCTCCCCCCTCCCCCGGCGCGGCTGGTAGTCTAAAACACGCATGTGGACAAGATAAGAAACCTGTTAGCAAACTAATCTTTCTTTTCTTTTCTTTTTTTTTTTATTTTATTTTAGCCTGCAGTAGATTTTATGAAAGTGAGTGGAGATTAAGGGGTTGGCCTAATAATAGATAAAGGCACAACTTATTGCCTGGATTACTACTAGGGTTCAAATCTCACATCCCGTCCCTTCAACTCTCTTTGTATGTTTTTTTCTTTTCTTTTCTTTACAATTTTTTTGGATTAAATTTTATTTTTGAATTAAAAATGGCATGCTACAAGGGGAATATACTGAAAATTTTAATGGGACGTGCACTGATATTGAGCACAATTGTTGAAGACAAATTTATTTGAAAGAATACTTGATTTTCCTCTAATTCTTCTTTCTTTTTTTCCCCTATTTAACAAATCCCTACTTGTTTTTATTGATTCGTGCAAATATTTTTGCATTTAGTGTGCTTCTTTGACCCTCGAAATGCTAGAAGAGATTCCACCGTACACCATGCATGACAAAAGTATATTAAGAAACAATATTAGGTGGTCTTTTGTTTATTCATACTTATAGGAACCTTTCCGACTTTCCCGATAGGGAGACGCTATTTGGTAAAGATCTTTCATAAAATGTTCTACAAAATACATTATTCACCATTTCACCATTGAGATTCTGTGATTTATCTATTATTTTTTGTGCTGAGATTGTGAATGGGGCATCAATTATCCAGGAGACAAATGGTGATTTTGTATAATATTTTGTGAAAATTAAATGACTCCAGATATTCCAAGTAAAGTTTTTTTTTCTCCATTTCTTTTTTGTTATTGGGGCGGTGTTCTGGGATAAGAATCAAACTTTTTTGAATATGGAATGTTCAGCTTTGGCATCTCGTAAAGACGAGTTAATTGTACTAGAAGTTATCAAATTTCTCTACTACCTAATTAGGTTATTGAACTTTATTTGCTTATGGTTAGATCATTCTATTAACCATAATTTGGTTAACCATAATTTGGGCATCCAACATCAATTATCAATAATCAAATGAGTAATTTTCACTCTAGGTCCCCAACCTTTTAACTTTGTATCAATTTTATCCTCATTCTTATTTTTGAGCCTACTATGTCCCCAACATTTCATTTATTATCGTATTATATATGTCTCTAACATAACTTTTCATCCTCAACCTTTTAATTTTCACCACTAACCCTATCAGAATGACTATTATATCCTTATTTCTTTATTTCCACTATAGGTTTCCAACCTTTCAATTCTTATAAAATTTATAGTTTAAATCTTTGTTATACAATCATGTTTAATCCTCTTGAATTACTTATATTATCTAGTATTATCATCTCATGCAACACACACATGAAATAAATAGTTTTAAATAATATTGATTTATTATCATGTCAACATGTCCACGTAAAAGAGCACACCAACAACCTTTAATATATGACATCAATTTTTGTTAAATACGCCCTATTTATTGAGTGATATAATTATAATTAAATCAATGTTTATCAATTAAGTTGATGGTAATCAAAGTTGAGTGTCGCAGTTGCCATTAAACTAAAGTTCAGTAATATAATTACAATTAGAATACAAGTTTAGTGATCAATGGCAATTAAAATTCAGTGATTTAGCTACAATTAGAGTGAAAGTTCGGTGACCTTAGTACAATTAACTCCACAAAGACATATATTATTAGTTTTTGATGTGCATAATTATACACTTACAATAATTGTAGGGAGATATTTTTATCTGATATGAATTGTGATAATATTCTTAGTTGGCCATCATGTATTTGTTGTTTGTAAGCCATGAAATCTACTATTTACATATGCACAACCAATTCAAAATGGTCAATTAAGACATGTCACTTATTTATGTCAGATAAAAATGTTTTTGTAGAATTACCCATACACTTATCACAGATTATGAGAGGTGTCATAACAGCACCTACCATAACTACTAGAAATTTTTCATATGAATTATTTCATTGAGGAAGGATCCATTTGCAACAAATTTTAGTAATTTGTTCGGTAAAATAATCCTTGCCTAAATGCCTCTGCCTAATTATTTCAACTACTTTTACTAATTTTGCTTATTCACAAGACCGAATGAGAATCGGAATGTCAGAATTTTTGGCAGCAAACGAGACGCCATTTACATTTATAGAGGATCGTTATTTTGATGAGGAGTTCATACAAAAATTTGTTCAATCTTCTTATCACTCTGTAAGTAAAAATACTGCTCGAAGTGATTGCATGAAATTATTTAATACAATGTCTGAAAAAATAAAACTTGAACTTAGTGAATTTAGTGGTAATGTGTGTTTTACATCTAATTGTTAGTCTGGAAGAAATTATAATGGTTATATTTGTGTCACTGCACATTATATTGATTTTAATTGGATGCTTTATAAGAAAATTATTGCTTTTTGTTTACTTGAATTTCCACATAATGGAATAAATTTGTGTTTGTAATATATTACAAGTATTTAATGATTTTGGTGTGGTTTGTATTAGTCTTGCTAATGCTAGTGCTAATTTTGTGTATATTGATCTCTTAAAAAATGCAATTAAGCCTTTATTGGATTCTAAATTTTTCTATATGAAATGTGTTAATCATGTATATAATTTAGTTGTACAAGATGGTTTAAAACTAATAAACGTGCAATATGTAAAATTAGAGAAGCCGTTAATTATATTTCTTTTTCTAGTTCTAGAGAACAAGAATTTACAATAATTTGTAAAAATTTTGGTCTGAGAAAAAAAATTATTGATGATGTTACAAATAGATGGAATTCAACTTATCTAATGTTAAGATCTTGTATTAAATCTTCTAGTGCTATTAGTGCATTTATTAATTCAAAACATCCGACTTTAAATCTTGAGGATTTGGATTGGGAAGATGTTTTTAAAGTATGAGATTTTTGAAACCCTTTTACAACGCAACTAAAGCGTGTTCCGGAGTTTATTACCCAATAGTAATCTTTTAATTAACCAATTATTAGAAATTTTTAGCCAATTTGCAACTTATAAAGATGATATATATATATATATATATTTTTTTTTTTTGATGTCATTGATGCAATGAAGAAAGATTTAGAAAATATTATCAACACATGCTTTATGTTTTTCCGGTTGCAACTGTAATGGATCCTCGTTACAAGTTATTTGGTGTTCAATGTGCTTTGAAACAACTTAATGAATCATTGACTTTTAACATTAGTATAAAAAATGAGGATTTGGAGTTTGTTGTTAGTGAAATTTATAACTATTATGCTATGAAAATCTACTCAATCTGATATGGGTTCCACTGCTGCTGCTACTACAAGGGAAAAAAAAAGATTACATGTCATCTTTAATTGAAAAGAAGAAAGGAAATGTTTATTCTTCTTTAAGTTCAAATGCAGACGTAAGCGAAACTGATTTGGAGAGATATTATAAAATTGATATTCCATGCATGGTAAGTGAGGAATAGCAAATCAATCTGGATGTCCTACAATGGTGGAAATCAAATGAGCGGACTTATCCTATATAAAAAAAAATGGCACAAGATTTACTAACAATTCCAGTTTCAACAGTTGCATCAGAGTCTACTTTTAGTGCAAGTAACAGGGTGCTCGATGAGAGAAAATCAAGACTTAAAAAAGATATTTTCGAAGCACTTATATGTGTGAAAGATTGGTTATACTCAGAAAGAAAGATGCAAGATATAGTTACTAACGATATAACTAAAGACTTCTCAAATCTTACAGTAGAAGAATATGAGTTATAGACCTAAAATAATTTGAACAACTAAATTAGAATTAAGTATATGCCAATCTAGCTAGGATGTACTTGAACTATAAATTTGCAAATGATAGACAGCTTAGCATGTGCCAACCTAGTTGGGATATACTATAACTAGAGTTATGCAAATTAAATAATTATTGAATAGTTGTTTGTGTTGTTATGTCATAAATTTAAGAAGTCTAAGTGTTAAAACTGCCTAGTTGTCGGCTATGTAAATTTGTGTAAACAATATTTGAATTTCAAGGTTTTTTTATGCAATAAAATATTTGAAGGTTATTATTAAAAATTTTAATTTTATCTTATTATATGTTTAATTTTTAATTAGAATTAAAAATCTAAATGGCTAGTAATATCTCTAAAAAATGTGGCAAATTTCTCATTGAAGTATTTCAATTGTAATGTATTTATTATAAAATTTAAATGTAAAAATGTGGCAAAAAAAAAAGAAAAACAAGAGGCCCACATGAGTCGGTTCAACCAGCAACCCACATGGGCCACGAGAGTGGGCCGGACCATAGGCTAAAAAATTCGGGCCAGTTCAAGAAGCCAACTTGTGCGGGCTTTTTTGCATTACAAGGCGGACCAACCCTGCCCGGCCAACCCGTTTTGACACATATGCCTAAGAGACATATTCCATGATTTCATACTTTCTAGTATCACATTTTTTACCGTGTGTTTGTACGTGCACACTTAAAATCGAAGTTACATTTGAGCAGCCAAAGTTTATTTTCCACTAGAAACACCAATTACTCCCTGAGTACTTGAGTATTTCTAATCAATGTAGAACAAACATATATTGATACAGGAGTCCAAGTATTGATAAATATATTGGATCTAACTGGCCAGGAGAGTACTAAGTTTTCAGTGCTTCTAGAGTATTTGAAATTTTTCTTAATAGAAGAACAAAAAATAACCACTACGAAAACTAGTTTTTCTGTAAAGCCAATGCAGCTCTATTATGGAGGCTGATTGCTTATCACTTTTTCCACTTTTACAAAATATTGAGTCTATCACTTTTTCACAAATCAAGTTATATCATGTTAACACGAGAGTTCACGCATTGGCTTGATGAAAATTTGGCTAAGAAAACACTCAATCATGTTCTTTATATATAAAGAATTGAACATATAGTTGGCAACAAATTACGAGAAAACCCCCAATGTTTTACTCGTCTATGACACGATCAATGAGCATCAATGTCATATTAGAAGTGTATTTTTAACTATACTAGCGAGGGCATGTGCCTTGTATGTGCCGTATCTATACTTTACACCATTATAGATGTTGGATAACATTCATGGAGAATCGGAAGAGCTTTCCCATGGTAGAATATGACCATTAGGATAACTTGCGCTAAAAGGGTAAAAGTTAGGAAATGAAATACATGAGTTTCAACTTGGTTCCATACAAAAGGTTACAAGAAACAAAAAGTGCCTGGCTACTAATCTAGAAACCAAGGATTCTGAGGAACTTCTCTAGAATGAAACGAGAGTTGTATCCACGTGCTTCAATGGCTTCTCATAGTACTTTGGTATAAATTCTCTCAGAGACTTTGGACCTCTTTATTAATTTGGATGTGTTCAATTTCTTGGTCAATGCCTCTACATCCTTTTCAAGACCTGAAACATTGCTTGGGCATAAAATTGAACATACAATGATGACTAAGATTTTGATTATTAGACACCAAAGATTGACAATTAGATTTTCAAATGCACATAAGCATTTTTTTTTTTTTTACGTTCTTGAGAAGACAAAAATAGCTATTTAAGAACATCTAGAAAAATTCCCTAATTTTATTTAGACTTCCAAAACTTTCTTTAACATATAGATTTTGTTGACATTCGTCAACAATAAAATACCAAAACAAGATTTTGATTAAACATGAAAATATACAGAAGGGTTAGACAGAAAAAATCATTCTTCTACAAATGAACACATTGAATGTCCTACTTCCAAATAATTACACCGGTAGTAGTGATAAGATTAAAAAATATATATGAACTTCTAAATTAAATTCTTACCAACACAAGATTCCTTAGTCTCAACATATAGTTTTCTCTGTCATCTAATGTAAGAAACTTTCTTTTCGGTATATACCTCTTTCCAATGCTTCTATCAACCATAACAAGATATACTTCTCTTGCAACAATGACATGCAAACAAAAATTAATAGAAAAAGGAAAAATGAACATTTCAAGTTCTTTCTATTTCTATTACAATAAGCTCATTCTCATGTCATGTTGACATTTTCACTCAAGATGTATCCTCTTATTATGTTTGACTTGTGTTGTTTTGTCAACTACACGAACAAATTCCAAATGCTCTAGATTTCTAATTAAAAGTTCCTTTTTTTTCATCTAAAAGGATTCACAAACTTTGAAAAAATAAAAAAAACATGGAGTTCAATAAAAAAAATTAAAAGAATAGGCCATTTATTTCAATATTCTACCAACTCTTGCAAACTAAAATTAGAAAATCTCAAGGTGAATGTTCTTTGGTAGTGTTGGATAACCATATTCTTGCATGCTAAACTCACACTACTTTTTCTAAATTTCCTCCGTAAACTAATTCAGAAGAATATTGGAAAAAGGACTCTCAGTCAATGATCATACTCCAAGTGTAGTATTCTATTCATGAGGAAAATAAAGCAATAATGGGGTTGCATTCCCAATATTTCTTTCTAGTGTATTCATTCATTTAACCACACCCTATCTCAATTAGCATATATAAATCTCAAAAAAATATTGGAATATAAGCATTCAAACCCACAGTTATCTGGAGGCCAACAAAATATATCTCAATAACACAAAAAACTTGAATAAATTTAACAAATTGCAATTAATTAAATCAAACTTAACAAAATGTGTCTCAACGGGAAAATCAACTTCGCATATTAGTCGTAAGCAGAATCTGAAGTTTAAGGAATAAAGGAAAACTAATAAAGATCCATAAACAATGTCTACACGCCTCTTGAATAATGAGATGCAAGTCCACGCCCTGAACAAACTCAAACTTCCATTAACATTAGTGCGACCTATAAAAACAGCTACTCAATTTCAATTTGAATTATGCAGGTCATTCACAAAATGAATAAATATATCTTAGTAAATAGTGAACTGGAGCCCCAAAAAACATACCTTAATGCTAACATCACGAAATTCACCAAATCAAACTAAGCAAAATATTGAGACTGGAAGAAGAATTAACATATATCGCAAAGTTAATTGAATGATTACCTGAAAACCTTAAGATTATGAACACAATTAGGCAGCAGAGTCAAATCGGCAATTGCACGAATGGAAGCCAAATTATGACAAGCAACTGGAGAGTAAAGACGATTAGAAGTTCTGAGTTGGGAACAAGAAATACACAAATGAATGTTTCATAAAGGTATTCCGGTAAAATAATTTCAAAGAAAACACCTTGAAATATTACTAAATCCAGTTTGAAACTTCAGCACCAGCAGCAGCCAAGGAAACTTCGATTCTATCTCCAATGTGACTTCGATCTATAGACCGCATGATTCGGGTAGACTAAACATATATCGAGGGAATAGAACTTACATGAATAATTCGTCGGCGTCCAATAATTGAGATTTGAGGCATTTCGTAGTAGGAGAATCGAAGCAAGAGTGTGAGAATGCATCAATGGAAGAAAGAAGAATTAAGGCTGAGTGAGGCAAGCGACAAACCACGTCATATCAGACGAAATGTATGAACAGCAGGATTAAACCGGCTCTTTTAGTAAATATATGATACCATTTCACGAATATCAAGGTGAATATATAATCTTAACTTGCATGTATCAAGAGTAACGAATAATCGAAACCATCTTGTGCAACATTTGCTTGCTTAAAAATAGGAGCTTCTCCTCTCATATGGTCTGCCCTAATAAATCCTCTAGAAAACGCGACTCTAATTATTATTTTTGAACGTTTTTAATGTTCTCAAATTAAAATTATATTTATAAAATTTCTTTAAAAAATATAAAGTAGGCTGATGATGATAATAATAATAAGCAGAACTTTTATAAATATCTCCATAACAAGACGAATTAGGTTTAAATTTAATTTCACGTTTGAATTCTTGCATTTAAAATTTGTGAATAATACGATATAGTACTTCCTTTTTTTTGAAGCAAGAAACCTTATAAATCAGAATAGAGCACACCTCAAGCATACTAGGAGGTAAATAAAATAACAAACTAAGACCTGACATAGAACCAGCAGCTCTAGCTAACGTGTGAGCAACATGATTCGCAGATCTTCTAATGCATGCGAACTCTATGCCAACAAGTTCGGAAATCAAGACTTTACAGTCATCTAAAACAAAACCAAAGGGAGATAAATCCAAATAAGTCGAGGAAAGAGCTTGAAAGACAAGCAAAGCATCTCTCTCAATCGTGACCTAGGTAAGGTGTCGTTCCTTAAGCCAACTTGAGGCCTCTCTAAACCCAAGCAATTCAGCCATATTCGAACAATTTTAGCCTCCAAAACAGTTCCCACTTCATCAAGTAAGACCAAACCCAAGCCCTCAGACGTGTGCTCTTCCGATTGGGGAAAAGAGCCGCATCCGCATTGAGTTTTAAGTGTTCTGGCAGCCGGGCGTTGCCAATGTATGGCATGCTATGCCACTTCTGTTCTGCCTGAGGGTGAGAAGACCGAGCCTCCCTCCATTAAGTAAGCAAGAGAGTAGCCAAAGAAAGCACGTTAAGAGGCATTAGAGATTTCTTTTTCCAGACAACTTCATTCCGATTATGCCAAAAGGCCCAACAAATCATGGCAACACTCCCACAACAAATCATGGCAACACTCACTCTTTCGCTCCAATCGCCACGACCAAATAAATTCAGCAGCTATTCCTTAAAGGTTTGAGGATCATTACGCTGGGATCCCACATGAGAAGCTACCCAAACACGCCGAGCAAACACACACTTCGTAAGACAATGCAAAGTGGTTTCATCCCCAGCTAGACTTACAGAGCATTGTCCTCCAATATCAACTCTTTTCGCATGAAATTGGTCCAAAGTAGGTAGAACACTAGGCGCAGCCCTTGAAACGAAGTTCTTTACCTTGGGTGGTACTAGCAGGTACCAGGTCCCATATAAACTTCCATAATCGATCAACTGGAGGAAGAAAGTCACCTTGGTGCATAGTTTGAACCAAGCGATATCTACTTCTAACTGTGTAGGTTCTCTTATCCTCAGGCACCCAAAACAACTTATCGTTAGAGTCATTCATACAGATGGGTACTTGTAGAATGAGAGACTGATCCCGTTGGGAATTAAGGTAAATTTCCCGATTACGCCCGCAGGACCGTTGTTCAAGGAATTTAGTGAGACAAGGAAAAATAAAAGAACGAAGACAAATTTACGGACTATCAAAGCTTTTCACTATATGATTCAAGTCGCTACAACCATATAGAATTTCACTCACCAACACACAACCTCAAGTATTACAAGAAAAATACTCAAACTTTACAGCACCTAAAGTTTCTACTCTTTGAACAAACCTCCAAGAGTTACAAGAAAAACTCACAAGATGCTAAGCTCGCCAATTTTTCTTTCAAAGACTCAAGTCACTCTTGTACCTAAAAGAATAAGAAAACACATTTATTTATAGACTTTGTTTACTTGGAAGACAAGACAATTCCTTCTAGGATTTGGATTCCTTTTCCTCTAAGAACTCTCCTTTTTTCCTTTTCCTTTTCCTTTTCCTTTTCAATTTTGGATTTTTTTTGCAATAAACCCAACAATCTCCACCTTGCCAAAATAAGCCAAAATCTTCGTCTTCTCCGGTCTTTTACACAATACTTGAGAAATTACCATGTAAGCTTTTGACACTTTGACAGTCTCATACTCCACCACATGAGTATAATCACTTAGAATTAACAACAAATTCCAAGCATTTCATCAGCTCAATGTCGAAATAAGCTTGCTGAAATTTGTGGTGCAACTCTCTTGTTGACTTTATAGAGAGTTTATCAGCCATCGACATTACTACAACCACACACCATGCATCACTGTCAACCAATGCCCGTGTGTAAATATAACTGCTAGAAGTAACAAACATCCTTTGTCATGACACCTAGCGACACGCCATGAGGATGTACTCACTTACTTCATAGCACATCACTCCCTACAAAGAGGGTTGAGTTGTCCGAATTCTTTGAGCCAGTAGCCGAACCTGCTCTATCTCTTGGACAATCTCTTCTGACGTGACCGGGTGCTCCGCAGTTCCAACAGATTCCTTTCCTTTTCCCAGAGTTCTTCCTCTTTGGGCTTACTACTAAATTTAACGAGTTTTCGGATGAAATATTACTTCCACCATTCAACCTTCTTTTTTTAGAGATTAATTTACTCGTGACTTATGCAAAATTCACCGTCTCTTTTCCATATATTAAAATAGGCTTGATATACTCAAAAGACACCGGAAGATACCAGATGAGCCTTAATGTTTTATCCTCATCTTCAACTTTAACTCTAGTGGATTCCAGTTTAGAAACGATGCCATTGAGAACATTGAGATGATCTGAAATTTTCGTACCTTCATCCATTCGCAAAGAATGAAACAGCTCTTTCAGATACAACCGATTTAAGAGGCTCTTTATCTGATATAATTCTTCAAGTTTCTCCCAAAGTTCCTTTGCTGAAGATATTCCATTCACGTTTGCAAGGACTTTTTTGGCTAGCTGAAGACGTATCATACTTGCTACTTTCAAATCCAACTCTTCCTAATCTTCATCGCTCATATCGGGTTTGACAGCTCCACCATCATCTCCGATAACAACTGATTTTCCTTTGTTGGAACTCGAGTTTGGCTTTCCCTTCAAAGCCTTGTACAGTCCAAACTGAATCAAGACATCTCTGACTTGTACTTGCCACAAGCCGAAATTGATTCTACCATCAAATTTCTCCACTTCGTATTTTGCCATATCTTTCCTGTACTCCACCTTGAACAAAACCTGACGCTCTGATACCACTGTTGGGAATTAAGGTAAATTCCCCGATTACGCCCGCAGGACCGTTGTTCAA
>CAVNYN010250978.1:0-38323 GCA_963692815.1 Nyctanthes arbor-tristis
TTACTAAGAAGGTCATATTTAAATGTAGCTTAGAGCCGCTGAAATTTCAAGGCCGGCCCTAAATACAACCATGACTTTCAACAACAAACAAGCCTTCGTAACCCAACTTATATTTTATTCCTACGATTCTTGGGGTATGAGATAATGTTTCAACAAGAAAAATAAAATTAGGCTTGTCCATACTAGTGAGGTTCAAGAGGACCTGAAATGCACAAGGTTGTCAAGCCCACAAAAGTTCCAACTTAGCACAGTCATTCCAATTGGTGGGTCTACATAGCAGGTCTCACTGCTAGTGGGGTCAAAGTTAAGTTGCTCCTCAACAACTTGACGTCTTTTCGATCGGATCCCAAATGATAATGCCTGTTGAGCTGTTGAGTTCATCATTACTCTGCATGTGATCTTAATCTCCATGGTAACATACTCTAGATTAGTATATGATCGGTGGATTGTAATCAAGGACAGATCTGGAATTTCACATAGGACCTAACTAAATATAAAAGGAAAGCGTGGCCGGTTGAAGGGGGCTTTCCTCCGGGAAATTTTTTCTCTTACGTTAAATTGTTGGGGAGGAGATTTCTCGATTTCATGGTACAGACACAATTATTACAAGGGGTAATAAGTATAACGAAAGTAATGAAATGCAAATGGTTAACTGTTAACTAAGCAAAGATGGGGAAAAAAAGAAGTACAAGAAATAGAGAAGAGAGATGCCTGGAGTTGAAAGATGATCACTTTTAGAAAAAGACATTTTCAAAGCTTTAAGACATAAAAAATCACTTTACTAGAATGTGTGTTACCTGCCTTCTCCTTCCTCTCAAACTCTCCTCACTCTTGCATCTCTCAGGCCTCTCCTATGAAAATGGCAAAACTAAATTTTAGATGTGAGTGTAAGCAACTTCACAGCTTCATGAAAGTGCTTAGCTAATTTTTCTTTGATAGGTTGACTAAAATTCAAAAGCCCAAAATTCAATTAACAAATATATGTATTAGATTTAGGCAAGCCCTAAGTACAACTACAATATAGAGAGTTAAATAGTAGATCCGCCTCTGATTGCACTCCCAAACATTTTTATAAATTCTTCTATATTTCCGTAAAAGAATAATTTGTTTAAAGATATGGTGGTTATATTGACACCACATTTTTTTACTTATCACACCATATTTTAATTATACTCATCATCCTTTATATTTTTAATTCTTTACAATTACATCATTAGCTCTTTTTTGTCATATTTTTATTTTAAACATCTTAGGATTATGAAATCTTGTGTGGAGTGATATCATGATTAGAAAAATTTCATTGCGAAAATTGCTTAAAAGTTAAAAAAAAAGCAAAAATGTAATATCTAATAAATACATAACTATGTATTCTCAAAAATTCGAGAAAAAATGTTGCAAAAACTTTTAGAGGCTTAAACCGATCTATAAGAAACAAAGATTATGGATGCTCACATTAATAAAAATGTAGTGTGTTTAGTAAAATGAGTGGTCTAGATATAACTAGTCTTAAAGATATATGAATATATATATATATATATATATATAAAGACACTTAAGTGACTTTTGGTTTTTCCTACCCATTTTATTGTTGTAACTCTTGCGGTCAGGCTCTTGCGGTACCATTTGTGATGTGCGTTATTTAGGTTTCAATTTTTTCTTTCCCACAATTTTTGCTAATAATTAGCATCTCTTTCTTCCCAACTTTCCCTTTCTGGCATCTGGCGATTCTTTTCCTAATCTGCTGGTGTAGTTGATTTATTCTCTTTGTGTTTTTTGGGATTATATCTTCAATATATTCAATGGCAACATATCCATCCAATGACAGACCTCTATGTTGCTCATTATAAGTAACATTTGACAACAATTTATATTTCTGCCTAAAAATTGATGCACATCATCCAAAGCAGGGAGATGAGAAAAGGGAAAAAAATCATCATAACAATATAATGGGGAGAATGAATCTTGTTCCTGAAAATTTCAAATCATGTGTTCGAGGACTACTTGTCAAAATATGATGATGTGATAATACCAATAATCCGAATGAAGTCATGACAAGAAATGATGGTGTGCGAAAATTAATCATATGGTAAGACAATAACAAAGAAGATGATGAGAGAAAAAGAATTGTAACAAGTACATAAAAACATAATATCAAATTCACATAATAATTATGTGATTATGACCAAATATGGATCATTAATCTTATAGTTCTAGACTAGAAGAAAAATTAGTTGAATAATTAATGTGCTTTAAATTTATCCAACTATTTTATTTTTAAGTAAAAAAAGGCGAAAATGAAAAAAAAGGATAGAATATAATTAATTAATTAATGAAAAGACTAATAATAATTGGGTAGGAACAAAAAAAATATATCTTAATATATATATATATATATATGGAGGGAGGATAGTTTCTGGTCTAGGTTTCCCTCCAAAAAGTTAGCAGCATAACTTATCTGGTGGTGTAAACATTCTAGTTTTTTTAAAATTATTATTTATTTAATTATTTATTTAATTCTTAAATGGGACCCACTTTTTTATAATGCATTTTTTAATGCGATTTTTAGGCTGGCTTTTTTAGTTATGTTTCTTGACCTTACGCACATTTCCTATTTGGATTCCCTCATTTCCGTATTTTACTATTCTTTTTTTGATATATGCAATTTTTAGGCTATGCTTTTTAATATTTTTTTTGTACCTTACGCACATTTCCTTTTTGGGTTCCATGATTCACGTATATTTGTTCACATATATACTAAATTTTGACTCATATATATTTTTATAACTGGATTCGATGAGCCATATCTTCTGAAAACACCTGACAAATTCTTCAGTGTTGGGGAGTAGAAATGGGAGAATTGCGGGTTTGTGGATCTAATCTTCTTTTATTTTTTTTAATTTTGAATTTCTATGATTTCGACCAATGTTATCTGATCGAGCAATTCTATGGAGATGTGAAAATATGACATAAAAGGTGGCATTTTTACTTGACACAAATTAATTAGATAATTATCACATGACTATTTTTTCAACACTCAATGAAACTTTACCACATTGAGAATGTCAGTTTTTCATGTCTCCCTATAATTTTTGTATCAGAGATAAGTTTCCTTATTTGTGTATAATTCTTCTAGCGATTTTAATTTTACGTTAAACTTTATTAATCGTCGTTTGATTTAAATTTTCGTTCCCTTTTTACCTAATTTTATCCTTCCATACATGAAAGCCCTAATTATAGCTTTAATTTAAGTTTTTTTCTTTCATTATTGGTTAGTTTGAACTCTCTGACACTGTTATATTTGGTATGATTCCATGTTTTTTCATATTTATTATGGGATAAGATATAGATAATATATGTATGAGATGTGATTTAAATTTGATTTTTATAAAATTTTGACCTTTTTACCCTAACTAATGGTTTTTCGCGTGTCGTTTGCTATCTATATAAACTCGTATGCGGTTTTTTTTATTTTAATTGTTATTTGAATTAATATTATACTAAATGATTTTTTTTAATTTATTGTTAATCTATATATTTTATTGGGTTAATCTTCATAGGTATTTAGGTAAATGATAGTGAGACAGGAGAACTCATAGACAGAATACCAGAGAAATTTTTTAAATGCAAGGTATGCTATTTCATTTTTCTTTATTGTCGGAAACTTTAATTGACTTTACTATTTTTTTATGGAGTATGATTATTTTATTATGTTTGCTTTGACAACTTTGCAGGACATTATACTTGTTTTATTAAAGACTTTACTATATATTTATATGTTTTGTTGAACTCAATGAAGTTATGAATTGATATTAAATTTTTAATTATTATTAATTACTTAATTTTTTTAGCTGAAACTAATTACTTAATTCAGGTGTACATGATTTTTTTACTGTGGGATGAAATAAAGGAGTAATTTTAAAGCTTGCTGACATGATGAGGCACTTTAGAATTCGATATTCCATAAGTGTATCGAAAATATTTTTTTAATTTTTACAGTTTTTTATATTATTTATCGTCTTTTTAATATTGTATGTTATAATTATCACTTTCATATTTATATTTAAAATAAATTATTTTGATTGGTGTTTATTAACTTATTTAATTGCTCTTTCTAATAGGTTATATGCTGGTCTGTATATTTGGAAAAGCTTCTACTTGATATGTTTGCAGCTTTTCTTCATTTATTATGGATTAATTTCTTTCCATGTATTTTGTTGATGTCAAATTCTACTTTCGACTCAACAAACAAGATTTGTTTACGCGGGAAATTCGTATTCCAATTGATATAACAATAAATGTGATAGCTAATGTAATGTTTGTAATAAATGGACGAGAGTAAATGTGCCAAAGATAAAAAGAATGGATGTAGGGTGTTGAACCCTTTTTCAGTCTCATTTGCCTCTATTTATAGCGAACATTTGCATGGGGGCAATGATTACATGCATTTAATGTTGACCCCACAAGAATGGCATGAGGGTCAAATCAACTGAAATTAAGCTTTCACTTTTTGACTAATGGCTACCTAAACCATGCATAGAACATGTAACCACTGCTTCTGTATTTAATGTTGAAGTCCCATAAGCCGCAAGTGATAAGGCCTCGCACATTGGTTCCTGAACTACTGCTTAGCTGGCACTTTTACCAGGTCGCGCCTTTGAGAACTCAAGGGCGCAGCGACCATGTGACCTAAACGCTGAGCCATAGAATAAGGGAGCGGTGGTTAACCACTCAGGTCACAGATAAGGTCTTAAGGTCCTCTGGCCGTTCAGCCGTCTAGGCCATGGGATTTGGTGGGGTGCTCGCGGCCTACTTCCAAGATCCCGTGACTGCTGACCTTCGCTGACGTAATGACTTGGCAATCACAAAATGCCCCTCAAGATCGCTGTTCTTGGGCTCCAGGGTTAACGACCTTGAAGGTCCGTTTGCAGTTCACTTCGAACTTTTGTCGCTTGAAATCAAACCTTTGGAATTTCGAAACTCTTGGCCTAGCCCATTCTGCCGCATGTCAGGCTTTTAATAGAATGACGTGTTTTAGGGATTAATGAGCAGTAATCATTAATTTGATTGATGCCTCTTTTTTTCCCAATACAACACGCAGCCGCCACCCATTCACCTTCTCCAACTCTATTTATACCTCTTTCTTTCTCACTTTTCCTTTCTTCATTTCTGCTCTTTTAGTGATTTATTCTTTAACATTTCTTCCTACAAGATTCCTCAATTGCTTCTAGAAATCATCCTCTCTTGGCACCTTCTAGGCTTCGTGATAGCCCTATTAGAAAGGTAACATTTTTTTTGCGTTCTTTAGAGGAATTTCTGGGTTGTTTAAAAATCTGTGAGTGGGTGAGATAGAACACAAAGGGAGTTCTCAATCAAGAAATGGGAGAGAAGAAGAGGTTAGGGTAGAGCCGGCGGCGGAATCAGAGGTCCAGTTTAAATGGACGGAAGATGAGAGCGAAGGGGAAGATAAGATGGAGGCCAGTTCTAGTGGGCGGCCTTCGGCAGTAGTGGTTCGCGAGAAGGACCGGCCGTGGGTGTGTAAGCACATCCCCTCCAAGGTGAAAGAGAAGGATCTGTACGTACTAAAATAAGCACATCACGTGCCTAATTACGTGGCCCTCTAGGTTTTATACGAGGGAAAACGAGCTCATTGCCCCCTTATGGAGTGTGTGGCAGCGAGCATGAGGATGTTCGAGGCCGGCTTCCCCATCGTACTTCCACAATTTGTCAATGGGTTGCTGAGGTATTGCGGAGTTGCCTCTTTTCAAATCACGCCAGTGAGTTGGATGACCATAATTAGGGTATTTATTTTTCGGTAGTGTAAAAGTTAGGGATACCCGGGCTCGGAGGACTTCAACTCATACTATTCATGAGGGCTTCGCCATCTGGGAAATGGTGGTTTCACGTAACCGCACGACCTAAAGCTGGAGCCTTAAACCTTTGGAGAAACCTGGTAAAAGGGACATTTGAATCGGGTTCCAGTTGGAAAGAGAGCTAGTTCTGGGAGGGGTGCGAGTGGAGGAGCCCACCTATTCTAGGCGATGAGGATACGAACATCTCAACGAGCTATAGGTAGCCCAGTAAGTAACTCTCTAGTCAGAGCCTTTTCCAGAGCTAGCAAACTAATGGTTAGTTAACTGTGTTTTTGTGTCAGGTGTTGATAAAGAACGTGGTTGACTGTTGACTACGCCATTCAAAGAGAAGGTAGAGATCATCGCTCAACTTCCAGAACAACATCACCACGTCGCGGACCTAATAGATGAGCATTTTTTTATAAGTACTAGGCTGTGTGTTCCTAGGACCGAACACATCTCCAGCGATCCTAATAATTGTAAGTTGTGGCCCTCTATCTAGGTTTATTATCTTTTAACGACCATGTTTTTTGGATCCCACAGAACTGATACTTGTACATTTTTAGGGAAAAAATATCTTTCCAAGGGCCAAAAGCGATCCGTTTGTGAGGCAGAGAAGAAGAGAGCAGCGTGGAAGAAGAAGAAACTAGCTCACGACAGGGCTGAGAAGATGAGGACTATCGAGCAACTTACTGAAGCCCTGAGGAAAAAAGAGGAGAAAAAGAAGCTGAGGAAGGATAAGGCAGCTGGAAAAGAGGCCATACCAACTGACGGAGCTGTCATTTCCAAACAGCCTTCAAAGCGCCAGCCAGCGATTCAAAAGCCTATTCCTGAATCTTCTGCCCACACTCCTGCTCCCATCCTGAATAGAGAAGAGTGACATGTTACGGAGAAAGGGCCACTCAATCAGCTCATCGAAGACCTCTATCTTTCGGCGGACCCAACTCCCCAGGTTCAGCTGGAGAAATTACAGAGTAAAAAAATTAAGGCACTGCTCAGATTCAATTTGGCCAAGAAACCTTTTGAGGCCAGCATCTAGGGCATGCCTAGCTTTATCACAGATGCCATGGGCAACGTTGCTCAGGGTTGGTTGAAAAAGTAGGAGGGCTTTTCTACCTTGTCTGCAATGGCTGAGCTCCTTCAGGCCAGCGTAGCAATGCATGCTCAGCCGGCTATTTTGGACGAGTACACTATGACCCGCGTGAGTCGCTTCATCAGAGAGAAAAAGAAACTTGCCGACCAAGCCACCGAGGCCACTAAGGCTAAAGAGGAGGTGGAGCTGGACTTGAGGGAGAAGGAGCAGGAGCTTCATGTTTCAAGGGCAAGTCCGCCGACCTGAAGACCGAGGTCAAGGTCTGGAACAAGAAGAGCGAGGACTTGGAGACTTAGTTGGCGACTGAGAGGTCGAATCACGAATAGGCCCTAAAGGAGACAGATAGCGGGGAGCTTATTGAGTACAGGGAGGCGGTTGAGAAATACAAAGGCTCTGAACAATACAAGAGCGGCACTACCAATCTTTATTATGAGACGACTAAGGAGATTTTTGGTGAGGCGACTAAGAAGCTCCCTGAATATGATCTAACCTTCCTTAAAGAGAAGAAGATTGCTAAGCTAAGGGAAGAGTGTGGCTATGAGGACTCCGATGATAATGAGGAGGAGGAGTAGGAGGAGAAGGTTGAGGTCATAGCTCAATCAGAGGTTCCTACTCCCGCTATTTTTTGGGGGGAGAGGAGGAGCAAAGGTTCTTGCTTCTGCTAGAGAGGAGGCCTTAGTCCTCATTTCAGCTAAGGAGGGAGAAGAGGTTCTTGCTTCTGCCGTGGAAGAGGTCCATGTCCATGCTCTAGTTAGGGAGGAAGCTTCGGTTCCGCATTTAGAAAATTTGGCTTAAGGCCTTTATAATCATGTTTCCTTTGTATTTTGGAATTTTCATAAATGAAATGAAATTTTTCTAACTGCCAGCTCGTTATTTGTAGTATGTTAGAATAACTTTTGCCAGTAGTCAAAATTGTTTAGTGAGGAGCTCGTCCTCACCCGTGCCTACTTAAACGAAGCCTTAAACGTATTCTTTTAACCAAAGTGTTAGGACACTTAACAAGAAGCTCGTTCTAGTTTTAGGTCGCATACACCTTGGTGGAATTGATTTAAGGACTTGTCTAAGTGTGGGGCCGTAGACTAGAAGCTTGTTCTAGTTCTCATTTTAGCAATAATTTTGAGCGGATTATCCACAAGTGTTAGGTCACTAGCAAGGAGCCTATCCTAGCTTTGATCTCAAGTTAGGTCGCTAGCAAGGAGCTTGTCCTAGCTTTGATAGCAGAACCTTTTACCCAAGTGTGGGGTCACTGACTAAACACTTGTTTTAGTCATGGCTTTAAGTTAGTAAAGCAAATCTTTAATACAAGTGTTAGGTTTCTAGTTAAAAGCTTGCTCTAACCTTGGTCCCATAACCTTTACTCGGCCGTTATGGATTCACCCAGCATTTGGTCGTAACGTAGAAGATATTACACAAAACAAACAAACATTTACCACTTATAATTATCGCTATCTGTCAAGTCACAAAGTTATGGTTTGAAAATCTAGAGTTCACAGGGGCATGTTAATTTACCAGCTATGACTTCATAGTTATGATACAAAAGATTGGAGACAATGCAAAAAATTAGAGTTAATACCCGGCTATTAACTTTTTCTTTTTCAAGTGCCTGGCGCCTCGCGGGTGCATCAACTCTGTTCCTCTGTATATTCTCCATTCAATAGAACTTGTTTGGCAACTTGATGCCCAAGCTCTTTGATCTCCAAGCCTGGGGTAATTGTCCAATAGGTGCGCCATCCGAGACATTCATAGTACTACTCTTAATGAAATAGAGGCAGAGCTCTTTTGAGGTGATTGCAAGACATATGCGAGCTCCTCTATTGTCAGGTACCCAATTTTTGTGTCAAGTAGGGCATGATTCACAAAATAGCCTGGGAGTAGTGTTGCCCCTTTTATTTTGACCAAGATCACGCTTATTGGGGATGAGGGAATGGCTAAGTACAAGGAAGGTTTCCACTTATGGAATAGTTTGAAAAACGGCAAGAAAAAGGGAAGACTGGCCTTCGTCTCATGAAGGCGACCCAATACTCCTCCGTCAATGTGACGTCCTTAAACTTCCTGATGATTGTGAGGAAGGGCTTAAGCCGATCTCCCGAGGTGGTGGCTCGTGCAGTCAAGAGTTGAACCTCTTTTACCTATCTTCCGGTGCTTCAATGACAATGGTCGTTCCGCTGGCAAGATCCCGGATATGCTGCCCTATTTGTGGGCTCTTAAAAGATCATTTTGTCAATAACAAAATTAAAGGCTCTTTGGAGCTGACCCTTAGGCCTAAAATTCTTAATCGCAGATAAATTGCTTTGGTATATCTTAGTCCAAAGGTCGCCATCTCATCGCAATGTAGCACCTTATTAGCTTCAGTCGAGATGCGTTCTTCATCTCTGCGGCGTGTTGGGTTTTGGTGATGCCCACAGCCAGTGTCTATGAGCCTAAGTCGTTCGTAGTCTGGTTCTTTCAATTTTGCCCCCATTTTAAGTTCCACTTCTGATCCTGAGTCTTCCAGCCCATCAGTTTCGGGCTCATCGTTAGGACGAGCTCGCGCCCTTACCTCTTTAATTCTGGGATCAGGAGTATGAACGTTTGACGAGGGAGTTGTGCTTCCAGCATAGTCTAGGTTACATTCTCTCGCGGCCTACTCGTCACCCGTACAACTGCTATCCCGTGGTTGGTGGGGAACTTTATGACATAGTGGAACATGGAGGTCATGGCCCTGAGCTCGTACAAGATTGGGCGACCCAAAATAGCATTGTGATTCGAAGGTACGTCTACGATAATGAAATCTACCATAATTCTTCTTTTACAGGGTTCATCTCCTAGTTTTACGTAGAGTGATATCTAACCCTTTGCCTCCACATAGTCTCTCGTGAAGCCTTGAAGCTTGGTTCCATAAGGCGTCGGTTTTTCGGGTCTATCTTCATATGTTGGAAAGTCTTCTAGTAGGTGATGTTCACGGTACTGCCGTTATCTACCAAGGTCTTATGGATTTTGAGTCCCGAAACCAGCATGGTAATATCCAGAGCGTTCGTGTGGGGGTACAACACATCGTAGGCATCTTCATTGTAGAAGAAGAAAGAGCTGGTTCGAGTGACTGGGGGTTGTGTCATGAGCAAATGATAGCAATTCTGGGCTTCTCTCATGAGACCCCGCTTTTGTCTCTTAGAACCCTCCATGCCGTGGTTTCCATCGATAAGTACGCGGATTTCAGCTGGTGGTTAGTTCTGTGGGACTTGGGCATTGAGGTCTGCTTGGAGATGAGCCTGTCTGTCATGCCGTTAGAGATCTGCTATGTATTCGCTTAGGTATCCCCGTACGATTAGCTTCTCGATATCTTACTTTCGATGCTTGCATTCATCTGTGTCGTGATCTATACTCCTATTGTATTTGCAGTACTTGGATTGGTCCGTATCCTTCAGCGAGTTCTTTATGGGCCTTGCCTTGGGCAAAATTGGATCATTCTGTAAGATATTGAAGATATTCTCAACGGAAGTGCTGAGCTTGATGAAGGGCCTGGAGGAGCTGGATGGTTTCTCATTCCTTCACTGATCTTACTTGATTTTTTGGTCCTTTTTCTCATCTCTGGGCAGTTTCTCAGACCTCGAACTCCCTTTGATGGCTTCCTCCATACTTATGTATTTTTCAGCTCTCCTCAGAAGCTCCTTATAAGTGATCGGTGGGTCCTAGTGCATCGCCCACCAAAAGCGGGTGTCCTTGTAGAGTCCTAACTTGACTACTATCAAGCTACCTTTTCCATTATCATGACGTGGCTGTTGAAGCGATCCAGGTAGCTCTTGAGTGGTTCGGACTTTCCTTGTTTGATTGTTCCTATGATCTCCTTAGGGGTCGCTCTAGCTTTCGATCCCATAAATTGGGTCGTCGCGAACTCTGACGAGAGCTACTCCAAGCTATGCATGGATCCTGGGGCTAAATTGGCGTACCAGGTTTTTGTGTTTCCTTCCAAGGTAAGTGTGAAGGCCTTACACATGATAGCTCCTGTTGCCTTCTGGAGCTCTATCCAGGACACATATCTATGGAGACGAGCAATTTGGTCAGTTTTGCCACAGTAAGTTTCTATCTGGGGGAGCTTCATTTTTTATGGCATAATGGCTTCTCGGATAAGGGGGGCGAAAGGAGAGGGCTTCCTCCATAGATCGTCAGTTCCATTTCCTCTGGATTATTTTCTGCTCGAGGTCGTTTAGCCATTTCCTCAGCTCGTCCAACTTGTGGGTTTGCTAAGGGTCTGACTGTTGACGTTGATGGGTTCTCAGAGGTGAGCTCGACACATAACTATAATGAGGAATAGGCATTAGGCTTCTCCTCCTCTATCTCCATTCACTTAGTCACAGGGATTCTCGCGACCTCAGCCTTTTGGGACCTCGTTGAGGCTGGGGTCCTAATCGCGTGAAAAGCTGCTCCCTGCTGCATTTATAAAGGGAGCTAGTGCAGCTCGCGTGTTAGAGGTTGGCTGACTGGAATTTTGTATCGGAGTGAAACTTAGTCTTCTCCTCACGTGTTCCCTTGGAGCATTTACCCTTGTTGGGGATCTTTCTCTATTTTCAGCACGCCAGGAGGAGTCACTTTGGGAGGATCCCGTCATGTTCCGCTAGGAAACTGGTGGGTTTCATTGCTATAATCGTAGAACCTCTTCGGCAAGGTCTTTATGCCGCCAGAGGGTTTCTGTCTCTGACTCCGTGGCCAGCTGTGAAGGGCCAGTGCCAGCTGCATTCCTATTCTTTCAGAACCCAGGAGGCCGATCTTGACATCACTGCTTCTTGTTCTTTGGCTTTTGGAACATCTTCAACTCCTCTTCTTTCGCCGAAGGCTGGTTTTTCACCTAAGGCTGATCTTTGCAAAGCTTTTCGTATAGTTTCGTACCAATGGCACCAATTTATTGATGTCAAATTCTACCTTCGACTCAACAATCAAGATTTGTTTACACGGGAAATCCGTATTCGAATTGATATGAACAATAAATGTGAAAGCTAATAGAATGTTTGTAATAAATGGAAGAGAGTAAATATGCCAAAGACAAGAAGAATGAATGTTGGGTGTCAAACTCCTTCTCAGTCTCATTTGCTCTATGTATAGTGTACATTTGCATGTGGGCAATAATTTCATGCATTTAATGTTGGCCCCACAAGAATGGCATGAGGGTTAAATCAACTGAGATTAAGCCTCAAATCAACTGAGATTAAGCCTTCACTTTTTGACTAATGGCTGCCTAAACCATGCATGGAACAGGTAACCACGGCTTCTGCGTTAAATTTTGAAGTCCCATCATCCGCAAGGGGCCTCGCACGTAGGTTCCTGCGCTGCTACTTTGCTGGCACTTTTGCCAGGTCGCACCCTTGAGAACTCAAGGGAATAGCGACCAGGTGACCTGAAAACTGAGCCATGGTCACAGGGCCTACTTCCAACGTCCCGCGACAGCTGGCCTTCGCTGACGTAACGACCTGGCGACCACATATTTATTTGTCACCACTATAGAATAGCACTTTACCTGTCAGTTGTATTCATGGATACATATCGGTTTCAAAGGCGATATTATTGGCAGCTAGTGGTCTTGGAGAACCAATTTTTTTTTTCAATTTCTACCAGAATTTTTTTTAATTTCAGATTTATTTATTTTCCATAAATGGTTTATCACTAAATTTTTAAGTGCTGGTATTCTCAATCTGGATTCTTTTCATTGTACAGTGTACACGAAATCAAGGAAAAAGAATTCTAGGGTTTGCTTTAGGCACCCATTTCTACAAGGTAATGTATTTTTTTTAGTTTCCTCAGATTTATTTATTTTCCATGAATCTGAGTTCTTTTCATGGTAAACCACACATAGTGAATATTGGGGGAAAAATCTAGGGGTTTGAGTTTCTTTTGTTTAGATTTACTTATTCTCCATAAATTTTTTCTAACATTAGAGTTTGCTAGGTCGCGGTTCCTTTGTAGGTAAAAGCACACCTAGAATCGGGGATACAATTTAGGGTTTTGTAATAGAAAATAACATACGATTTAATAAATAAATTTGTTTTACATTTTTTTATAAATTTTTTCCCTAGTTTTTGTTTTTATTTTATTATCCATTTTTTGAATAATTAAGAATATAATCTTAGAGAAATTCAGAGGATTCTCTTTAGATAATTTTGAGTTTTATTCTGATTGTACTGGATAATAATTAAATTTATTTTACATTTTTTTAATTTTCCCTACTTTCTATTTTTATTTTATTATCCATTTTTTTGATAATTAAGAATATCTTCTTAAAGAAATTCACAGAAATCTATTTGGATAATAATCAGTTTATTCTGATTGTACTGGGTAACAATTAAATTTGTTTTACATTTTTTTTAAAATTTTTTCCCTACTTCCTGATAAAATAACTTAAATATTAAAATAACTTTCATGAACCTTCTTCCCTAAAAATCAACTGGTGATTTTTTGTATAATTAATAATCTCTTTTTTAAAGAAATTTATAACAAATAAATTTCATTGAAATTTATTCTGATTAAGAGATTATATTAATTTTTGAGTAATTCTTTTTGGCATCACTGCTGTTTGACACCATGTCAAGATGTTATTAAATGATATGTTGAATTAAATGATTCATTTATTTATTCATTTGATTTCACTTATCATTCAATACCACACTGGATGCCACTTAGATTGATGTCAAGCACCACTAGTGCTACATAGTATTATTCTTAATTTTTGATTCTCTATTTTGCGTTCGCTTCAAAGCTTTAATTTGTTACACACGTGGGTGCAATACAGTCGGTTGTTAATTTGATTAGACAAAATTTTTTACATTAGTTTTTCTTAGTAGCACCATTATTATTTTATTTCGAAAATGATCTAAGGCCAGATATAACACTAAATGATCTATTGTAATTTCCCATGTGGTGTACCCAATGCGTCGTATGACACCATTAACATACTATATTACATGGTATTAAATTAGAACTAAGCTTGACTGCTAAATCATCTGTGTATTATTTTATTGCATTTAATATATGCTGATTGTGATTAAGTATATGTTAATGTTGAATTTTCTTATTACTGTTGTTTTTCCCATGCAACGCATGAGCGAGAATTCTAGTAATAATTAATAATAATATCAAACAAGATTTGTTTACACGGGAAATTCATATTCGAATTGATATGAGCAATAAATGTGATAGCTAATAGAATGTTTGTAATAAATGGAAAAGAGTAAATATGCCAAAGACAAGAAGAATGAATGTAGGGTGTTGAACCCCTTCTCAGTCTCATTTGCCTCTATGTATAGCGTTCATTTGCATGGGGGCAATGATTACATGCATTTAATGTTGGCTCCATAAGAATGGCATGATGGTTAAATCAACTAAGATTATGTCTCAAATCAACTGAGATTAAGCCTTCACTTTTTGACTAATGGTTGCCTAAACTATGCATAGAACAGGTAACCACCGCTTTTGCATTTAATGTTGGAAGTCTTATCATCCGCAAGAGGCCTGGCATGTGGGTTCCTGAGCTGTTACTTAGCTGGCACTTTTGCCTGGTCGCGCCCTTGAGAACTCAAGTGAATAGTGACCAGGTGACCTGAAAACTGAGCCATGGTCACGGGGCCTACTTCCAAAGTCCCGCGATAGCTGGCATTCAATGATGTAACGACCTGGCAACCACTTATTTATTTGTCACTTCTATGGAATAGCACTTTACCCGACGGTTGTATACATGGATGCGTATCAATTTTAAAGGCGATATTATTGGCATCTACTGGTCTTGGAGAACCAACATTTTTTTCCATTTCTACCAGATTTTTTTTTATTTTAGATTTATTTATTTGCCATAAATGGTTTATCACTAAATTTTTAAGTGTTTGTACTCTCAATCTGGATTCTTTTCATTGTACAATGCATATGAAATCAAGGAAAAAAATTCTAGGGTTTGTTCTAGGCACCCATTTCTACAAGGTAATGTATTTTTTTAGTTTCCTCAGATTTATTTATTTGCCATTAATCTGAGTTCTTTTCATGGTAAACCACACACGGTGAATATTGGGGGAAAAATCTAGGGGTTTGAGTTTCTTTTGTTCAGATTTACTTATTCTCCATAAATTGTTTTTAGCATTAAAGTTTGCTAGGTCGGGATTTCTTTGTAGGTAAAAGCACATCTAGAATCAGGGATACAATTTAGGGTTTTGCAATAGAAAATAGCGTAGGGTTTAATTACCTGTAGCTAGGGCACTAGTAAGTTTTTTTCTTTTGTTCTTTACCACCAATATTATTCAATGGTGAAAATACGATCTAACCCAACCTAAAATTCGTAACGTCTTGAACGGAAAAAGATTGTGCATCTAAATTAACTTGTCAAATAGAAATACTTTTAGAAATGCAATAAATCACTCTAATATCGTTGTTCAAATCTATCAACCCTCAACGAAAGCCTGTGAAATCCTCACAAAGGAGTAATTGATTCTTCTTCATGGTCAATATTTACAATCCAACTAGCCACTTGGTTACCTCCTCACCTCATTTGCATTTGTTGGTATCTTTTTAGTCATGCATCACTTCATACTTTTTGGCTTTTGCTACCATGATTTTTTAGAGAATGCAAAAGAATGATTATTGCACGTTATCTTATCTATATATAATCTATATAAAAATATTAAGAGAAGTCGTATGACTTTATAATTTCCCGCCACTGGAGAGCATCATAAGAATACTGGTGACATCACTGATGACATCACTAGTGGATAATAAATAAATTTGTTTTACATTTTTTTTAAATTTTTTCCCTGGTTTTTGTTTTTATTTTATTATCCATTTTTTGAATAATTAAGAATATATTCTTAGAGAAATTCATAGGAATCTCTTTAGATAATTATGAGTTTTATTCTGATTGTATTGGATAACAATTTGCTTTACATTTTTTTTAATTTTCCCTACTTTCTATTTTTATTTTATTAACCATTTTTTTTTGATAATTAAGAATATCTTCCTAAAGAAATTCACACGAATCTATTTGGGTAATTATCAGATCTATTCTAATTGTACTGGATAACAATTACATTTGTTTTACATTTTTTTAAAATTTTTTCCCTTCTTCCTGATAAAATAACTTAAATATTAAAATAAATTTCATGAACCTTCTTACTTAGAAAACAATAGGTATTTTTTGTATAATTAATAATCTCATTTTTAAAGAAATTTATAACAAATAAAATTCATTGAAATTTAATATGATTAAGAGATTATATTAATTTTTGAGTAATCCTATTTAGCATGACTACTGCTTGATACCATGTCAAGATGGTATTAAATGATAAGTTGAATTAAATAGTTTATTTATTTATTTATTTGATTTCACTTATCATTCAATGTCACATTGGATGCCACTTAGATTGATGTCAAGCACCAATGGTGCTACATAGTATTATTCTTAATTTTTTATTCTCTATTTTGCGTTCACTTTAAAGCTTTAATTTGTTACACACATTGGTGCAATATAGTCAGTTGTTGATTTGATTAGACAATTTTTTTACATTAATTTTTCTTAGTAGCGCCATTATTATTTTATTTTGAAAATGATCTAAGGCTAGATATATAACACTAAATGATCTGTTGTAATTTCCCATGTGGTGTACCCCAATGCATCGTGTGACACCATTAACATACTATATTACATGGTATTAAATTAGAACTAAGCTTGACTGCTAAATAAACTATAAATTACTTTTATTGCATTTAATATATGTTTGATTGAGATTAAGCGCATGCTAATGTTGAATTTTCTTATTGCTTTTGTTTTCCCCATGCAACGCATGAGCGAGAATTCTAATAATGATTAATAATAATAACAAAATAATAATAATAATAATAATTAAAGAATTTCTAAATGGGTTTTCCTGCCTATTTCCAGCTTCTAAATTTTGAGATACAATTCCGTCAAAAAATTTTCTGATGGCATCCACCGTTGGAAATTTCTGGCGTCCGTCAGAACTTTCCGACAGACAACAGAAAAATAATAAAATGCAACGGGTGAAACTCAAACACTCATCCAGGGTGCATGAAGATTAAGTTTTTCAACTTGTTCCAAACACTCTTGTAATGCAATGAACATTTTTTCATGTTTCTCTTGTAAAAGATCAATATAATGAAAGAGTTCTGAGATAAGGATCTGCTTGAGCTATAAATTTTTTGAAGTAGGAGCAGTTCTAGAAGTAGAAGCTACTTGTGAATAGCTTTGCAAAGTGAGATGGCTCCTTTTAGGGTTCTTCTCAACTTTGGGTGAAATGAAGAATTTTTCTTCACCGTATAACTCTTTCATTGCTTTTTCAGCTTCTTGAAAGGTTGTATAGCCTTTGTAATTTGGTTTCCCATACATAGGCTTGAACGTTTTTACAAGATTTTGTATTTCTTTCATTGTGGAATAGATGCCAAAATCAGGGCCATTGAAAAGACAATAGTATGATACTATATTAAGCAAACTAATGTCTTTAGAAGGAGCATTAGATGCCTGAAAGTACGACAACAAATAGTTGTGAACTGTAAGTTTCTGATACCTTCCCTCTTGAAGAGTAGGGAGAGTCCAGATATTGTCAAGAAGGCATTTTTATACTTCCGTAAGTTTCTTCCTTTCTAGGGCTTTGAAGCTATTAGCTTCTCCAACAAGTGGAAGACTGTGTTTACCAAACTACACAATGGCTTGAGTGACAAGAGTAGGGATCAGAGTTCCTTTCCCTGTAGTCTTAGCCTTTTTAGGAGGCATGACTCCAGTGCCCGACTTTATTGGCCTAAAATTAACAGAAGAACAATTTAAACTGTTAATATGTTCAGGTTCTGTGGTAAACAAGAAATCATTGAAGTTTTCAAGTAATTTTAATTTTCTTGATAGGAAACTAGCCACCTTCTACAAGACTTTTCTAGTAATAACAGAGAACACATATGTTCTAAAATTAATCATATCAACGATACGATAATAAAAATTTCAGAATCTATACATGACTTAAAGAAATATGAGGAATGAATTTTCAAAACCCACATTTTCTTGATGCTCAAAGGTATTTAGACAACTACTAATTGAAAAATAGTAAGAAAGCTGACTACTATCAAAATGACTTTCCATCTGAAGGAGATCAAGTACAAGTTGCCTAAAACAACTTAATAATTGCCCTCCTTAGTAGACTGCATTCTAGACTTGATTCGCTGGAACAACGTCTAACGAATGTAGAATCAGCGAAAGCAAAGGCAGGACCTTCTATTGAAGATCTGGAAACAGCCTTTAGCAAACTGAAAGTAAGTCCTTCTGGAGAAATAAACCCTCCAAAGAAGAAGCCCACTACTTTCTTGAATTGCAACGTATCTGATACTCATGAATCTTAGGCCTTTCTCAGGACCTAGTGGAACATTGAGTTTAGGAAGATCTTCATTCTCTAAACAAAGAGTAGATAATTCCTTAATAGGAAGACTCATGTCTAGGAGAAGAGAAGAACCCTTAGTTCTTGAAAATATTACTGATGTCAATCAAGACTTAGAAATATTTTCTAATAATGAACTAAGATTACTTAATCCCAGAGAAATCTACAGGATTGGATCTGAACATTTCAGATAAGATTATATCAACACCATAGAGAACAACTTCTTGCTGTACCAGATGGAGACCAAGAAGAGTTGTCTCTAATGGACCATAGATCTGCAAGACAATTGTTGAGCAGACGTCACAAACTTATTAGTTTTGGCCTGTTGGTCATATGAATAAAAGTGATGGCAAGAAAAGGACTAGGTGCACCTTAGTCGTACTTGTAACACCCCAAATTTAAGAAACTTGGGACGCTAACTGATCTTTAAAATTAACTTAAAATGCGGAACTTATAACAAAATAATTAAATGCGGAAAATCTCATTAACGAATAACAAAGAATCTTGTCCAAAAATAAGCGGAGTTTTAACGGTCAAATAAAGGAATAATTTGAAATCCTAGAAAACATTTAATATAAATTTCAAGTTATGTTTCTAGCAGCCTTCATCCGTCGTCCCGCCACCAGCTCCAAAACCTGAAAGTGATAGTTTGAAAGAATGAGTATAAAAATATACTCAGTAGACTCTAGCGCATATTAATTAATTCACATAATAAACATGACATGTAAACATGCAAATAATTCTTTCTTTCTTCCTACTCATCGATCCTAGGCATCCAAATTTGGAAAAAGCAAATCTTGGAACTACTGAAATCGATCTTTACAACAATGTAGGTGTTACTTACATTGCTCCTGGTAGGATGACACTGTCTGTCAAAGATTTTGTCAAAATAAAAGTCTTAATCCAAACAAAAGGATTTGAAGGATTTACAAGAGATAACCTTCTAGTTGGCATACATTTTATTAGAAAAACCATGACAAATGATGCCCTCAGAACTAACTTAAAAATTGATGGAATCATCCAATCTCTGGGTTCTAGTATTGTAAGAATCCTAGCACCCTTGATTATACCATCAGAAATTAATGCAAGAACTAAATGGAGTATTCAAAACCCAAACAGTTCAGCAATTGTTAATCTTCTTCCAGAAGAAGCAGTAACACGCCGCTCTCCCCCCATAATTGTATCAGAGCATAAAAATGTTTCTGGAAACCTCATGTTAGATCGGAAGAGCGTGTGTAGGGAAAGAGCTCAAAAGCTGTTCACCATAGTCACACATGGCCTATGGATATGGCTACTTCAGGATATAAATACTATCAATGAAGATGTGATATCCATATCTTCAGATGTTTCTAAAAATTCAGAAATTTATAGTATTTGTAGCTTGGAAGGGTATGAAGTGGAAGAACAATTAGTTCTAAATGAGCAAACTTCATATGCACCTTTACAGGAAGAAATCCAACACAAAGACTTACTTTCTAAGTATTATTTATATGGATTAGAATCACATTTTCAAATCAAGGAAGAAAATGATGATTTATTTACTTTACTTGATTGCATGGCTTTTTATGGCTTTTGATAACCTTCAAACTTACAATCAACCACCATACATTCTTCATGAATGTCATCACAATTGGAAACACAGGAATGGTAGTGATAACATTAAATGTTACAATTGCCCCCGGTATCTAGTTTTCTACAACAGATTCAAATGTCAGAACTGTTTGTCAGAAATATGTGCTTTTTGTATTAAATATTTTGGAATTGAAGTACCTAAAGCTCCACAGTTTGGTCACTCTACCTACGAACAACCACAAATGTTTGAAAGCAGATTGTCAAACTTAGAGATACGATTTGGAAATTTTGAAAATTGTCTCAGTACTTTACAGTCAAATTTTGATTCCCTTCGAAAAGGAAAGGAAAAAGAATTTGAGCCTGAAACAAGTTCCAACATTTTGGACCTTGCCCAAGTCAATACACCCTCCTCTACTTCTAACATTTATCAAGAGGAGAAACATCTGATTTGTAATAAGAAGACTGCCAAAGACCTTCATATTCTTATTAGATTATGCATTGGATCTTATTAGATTATGCATTGGATCTCATGTAAAACAAGCTATTTCTCTACTAGATTCAGGTGCTACCTCAACAACCATTGATAGGGGACTTGTCCTAGATCAATATGTAAAGGTTGCAGATTATCCCAAAATCTCAACGCAGTATGATGGAACAAAAACGAGAACTGATTTACTCTGCAAAAATCCTCATTTCAGTTTCCAAAAGAACTGCAATGAATGGTCTAGGGATTTTCATTTACCCTATGCTTGGGTATCACACCTAAAGCGTAAACACATTAAAGTGCTTCTTGGACTAGATTTCATCTATGCTCAACAAGGAAGCATGATCGTACTCAAAGACTGTGCTAATAAGAAAATGATCTACCCTCACTCTAGTCATATCAGAGTATGTGCATATGGAGCGTGGTGGGAGGTTAAAGGAACAAAAAATTCTCTCCTCCTCCCCCCTGAGGATATAGACGATTGCAATTGTCCCATTAAAGGACAATGCAAATCTTACAAGCCAGAATTCCAAAAACTTACTCCTCAACTTAGGAAGACTTTTGAGGAACTGGACCCTGAAAGAGAAATACAATCTTTTTTACAGGAACTTACAGATATCAATGACATAAAGGGATCTACCTTTATAGATTTATAGCCTTTGGACCTTATTCAAAACAATAAGGTAATTAGACTTCTTTTAACAAATCAAGAAATTGATGACATTGTTAAGAAGCTCGAATACTCTGGAACTATAGGAGAGCACCCTATTAAGTTCTGGAAAAACAATAAAATTGAGTGTAAACTTGAGATCATTAGCCCCGATCTTAGGATTACACCACCCAATTTTAAATTTGGTGAACGGGAACAAAATGAGTTCCAAATGCACATTGACCAATTACTTAAACTAGGAGTAATTCAGAGGTACCCCTCTAGACATAGATCTCTAGTCTTCATTGTTCAGAAAACTTTTGAAAAGGAGAGAGGATAATCAAGGAATATCAAAGGTTAAATGACAATACACATGATGATGGGTACTATATCCCTGATAAAGATACTCTTCCGATCTCAAAATCCAAGGTCGAACATGGTTTTCCAAGTTTGATATGAAATCTAGATTTTGGCAAGTAAAAATGCATGAAGAGTCTATAATTTGGACAACATTTTCATGCCCACTTGGTCATTTCGAATGGTTAGTTATACCATTTGGACTAAAGAATGCACCTGCTATTTTCCAAAGGAAAATGGATTTGGCATTTGAACCTTGTCGTACATTTACTTGTGTCTACATCGATGATATTCTTATGTTCTCTAAAACAAAAGAAGATCACATTGTACACTTAAAAACTGTGTTTTCAATCTTTGAACAACATCGTTTAGTGGTTTCCAAAAAAAAAAAAAAATGGAACTCTTCAAGAATCGTATTGAATTTCTTGGAGCAGAAATTGGAAACAGCACTATTACTTTACAACCTCATATTGGAGAGAAAGCGTCAGCTTTTCCTAATAAAATTGAGGACAATAACTATTAAGATCTTTTCCTGGAACGGTTAACTGTGCAAGACCGTATCTTAAGAATCTCTCAAGGCTTACAAGACCACTATATAATAAAACTAGTGGAACTGGAGTTATTAAATTCAATGCTGAAGATGAAATGTTTATTGTCAAAATCAAAGAGGTAGTAAGTAATCTACAGCCAATGAAACTTCATTTAGACTCAAACTACATTGTAGTAGAAACTGATGGATGTAAGGAAAGATGGGGAGGAATACTTTTTTGTAAAAAGAAGGAAACAGATCCCAAGTCTGATGTAAAAAATTGTAGATATGCCTCTAGAAACTACAAAGAATCAGGCTACTTAATATCCTTAGATTATGAAGTTTTAGCCATAATCTATGTACTTGAATCATTTGCTCTTTTCCTCTTGACTAAGAAGCAAATAACGATTCACATAGATTGTGAGGCAATTGTTAAATTTTCCAAAATTAATCCTCCTCTTTAGAATGTGATAAACTATCTCATGGCTGATCTTGGAGTTAGCTTGTACATTGAGATAGATTCTACTTTACCCATATGGGAAACAAAGTTCTTCCGATCTGCACCTCTTCCATGTCTACTATGAGACAACTCACCCAGATACATATTTTGATTTCTATCCTCTTTTGGAAAGGAATCAAGAAATGACCAACCTAAAGGGAAAATATACCCTAAACGATCAGGTCAACACAACCTCTACAAAAGTCATTGCGAATGACTGGGGATGAGATCCAAACTCTCCACATTTTGAGAAACTCATGCTTATTGTAGAAGACTACTTCACCAAGATCTATGCAGAAAAAGATTTGGCGAAGCATTACCTCTAGCCTTTCACCTGCTTTGATGTGTCTTCCACTACCATCAAAGGCTTCAAGAGAATGAAAGACCAGGCAGCTGGAGCCACTAAACTCTTCTCAAGACAACTATCTCGAAGTAGTAGTGGGCCCAAGACAGGCGACCCTTACTTATCGTCAACAGCTGGATCAAATAAGGAAATGGATGAAGACATTCCAGAAAGGGACATTTACCTTCTGAAGAATGCAAATAATGGAAGTGGAACCAGAGGAATCTACTTTCAGCAAACAAAAAGCAGTCGACAAGTCACTGTTCATGCACTATTCATCATTGAAAAAGAAGAAAAAGGCGCAGAAGCGTGACTCTTTTTCAATCATATTGTTGTACCTTTACAGCTGACAGCAATTATGTTTGCCTAAGTTGTACGCAGGATGATATCCCTCTTTTTCTATAAAAGAGGCATTCACTCAGCTCTGGGATATGTATATCCTTCCAACATCTCCCTCCACATAGCATATCCTTACTGTTGTAAAATATCTTCACATTAATAAAAATTGTTTCTTTTAGTTTCCGCTATTCACTCTTGGCCATGATTGGCTAAACACACCATGGTATGCAAGCCTAAGTGATCTGAAAGTAGAATTCAGACAGTAAATCCAGATAGCTCACACCAGACCTTGAAAAGGTAAAATAATGGTAAAATAAATTTTTATGCTTTCACAAGAAACCCTACTCATACTTGAAATATGCACTGTACCTAGGAGTTAGGGGGTTTGAGGTTTTGCCGAAAAAGTACCGCGAAAGGGAAGAAGTAGGCCTTGTTTTGATCCCTTCTGAACTCTGGGAACTGTGGACGACCTCCTCTAAACTTCGTTCAGGGTGTGGTTGTAGAGTTCTGTATGTGATATCCATCCTGTGGTTTCTTAAGGTTGTTTGCATGATTATTTAAGTTATTATTGTTGTATCTTTTTTGGCTATTTGAGTTATTCATAATTTGTTATCTGGAAATTGTTTAATGATCATAAACTTAAGTGCTTGTGTACCAGTTCATCGATTAATGAACAATAAAGTCGCACTCTGGTTTTCGGGTAAATCTAGAAAGAATACTAACGGAGTTTCCTCTTCAGAAACTCTTCACTCTATAGACGGAGCTTCCAACTTGGAAATTCTTAACATAAACGAAGAAGCTTCAGGCTTTTCTAACACTCACTATGCTCTTGAAGATTGTATCTTCAAAGAATACAATTTTCAAGATCAAAGTGTCTGGACATTCCTCTGCAGTCTAAAGCAGTTAGATCTTCCTCATTACTATGACTATGTTATTAAACAGATAATAGCCAACCAACTCCTGTTCTCCGAAGTGACATGGATTGCAGAGAGTAACCGATAATCCAAGAAAATTTGGGGTGTGATTTTAACTCCCTTAAAGTGATTAATTTCAAAATCAACCAAGTTAATTTGGCTTGATCTGAAAATATAAGTAATCTAGCATCTACAGAATTTAGTACGATTCTATTATGAGAAAACCAGTTTATCCTTACAGTCTGGATAAAGAGTATGACATTTAGACCTAGGGGTTGCAGAGTAAATTCCCAACCACCAGGCTATTCTGTATTCTTGTTAATATGTTGAAAAAAAATATATATGCAATATCTTCTAGTCATTTTGTTATTTTAAAAATGATGAATTTTCTTTTTTAAGCATTGGAATTATATATTATTTATTATTTCATTAAACTTTATTATATTAAATAAGTCATTTATGCTTTAAGTGTATTTGAGTGTATCATTAATACAATGTTTTACCCCTAGTTTTCTATATTATATATACATTGTTAATTAAAACTAAAAATAATAAAAGAGGGTTTACTAAAACTTTTTGGATTCTATTAGCCAGAATATGATTTAAACATTAACCATAAAATAACCGATGAAAAATTAAAGTTTTTTTTGTCTTATATTTTTTTCATTAGGTAAAACCACATTAGCATTAAAATTTATTTCATATTATATTTTTTAACAAATAAATTGCCAAACATTATGAGCGTGCATGGAATCGACCTTTTCATAAGACAAGTGTATGTGTCATATATGCAAATGGAGTAGAAGGAAATGATTATATATGTTTGTTATTGATTTTTTTCCTCTTTTTTTTTTTTTCTAACTTTAGTTTGTACCTTTAATTACATATAGAAAAACATATATCATTTTCTATTTCATATATAAGGGTTGTTGATTATTAATAACACTTTTATTTTTTTGTAACATTTTAAATTTAGAACAAAATTTTACTTGCTATATATCAGTTAACTTATCTTCTAGCTTGCAAACAAATTTAACATATCTCCTATATATTTTTTACAGTTTAAAATTTAGTGTATATTTATTATAGAAAATTGTGCATATTAAAGCACATTAATAAAGTAATTGGATGAATTATTGTAATTAAAAAATAAAACTTATCTCAAACTTATTGAAAAAAGTTTTAATTAACAATATTTAGTATAATAAAGAAAGAAAACTTTCATGATTTTATAAAGGAGAATTAAAAAATATTTTTAAGGATATTTTCCGACAGAAATGGATACTTTCCATCTGAAATTTCCGACGGAACTTCAAGTCGGTCAGAAATTCCATCGGAAATTTCTGACGGTTTGTCATTTCCGTTGGAATTTTCCAACGACATATTATGGCCGTCAGAAATTTCCGATGGCGTGAGATTTCCATCGGAAATTTTTGACAGATGTTCATCCATCAGAAAAATTCGGTAGGTACATCCGTCGGAAAAATTCGGTCGGTGATAAAATGTGTTCTAGTAGTGTTTCAAATGGTATGCTTTGCTTTCTTGGATAATTAACTGATCTATTAAAACAATACAAGTGCTAAATTTTTTTGGAGACTAAAAGGTAAACAAAAGTTAATTTGATTAAAATCCATGATATGTTGTTGTAATTGATCCTCCCAAGTGTATATATGTATATATGCAAGTCTATATATATATATTTGTATAAAAAATATATTATCTCTTCTTCTTACTACACATGATGGTAATATCTGGATAGAGGGTTGTAGTAACAAGGCATAATCGATGAATAAAAGCATGGGACAATGAGACCGATGGATGTGTATGGGTCGAGGTTTGTAGTGATGCGCAAGGATTGAGGTGCGGGATTATAGAGGCATTGAGATCATTGTGCCATAATAGTTGCGATGCTTGATCTAAAAGAAGTGGGGCCCATATTCATGAAAAAAGGGCGCTTAACACGTCGCCATCTTCTATAAATACATTTCACCTTTGTAATCTAAAAGGAAATCTCACTTTAGCCTAGATCATTCTACATATTTTATGGAGTCCATGGTGTCCAATGGATTATGTGGCGGGCTCTCATTAAACACATTGGGTGTTGGGTCCCCCAATATAGATCATTCTCTCTTTATAACAAACTTTCACTCTCCAGCACCTACCTATATCTGTGACATTCATCAACACATGGCATGCGAACTTACTCGCCTGTTTGCATAAATTTTTACCATCTTCGTGTTTGTTGAGCTATTGATGGCTATAGAGGGTTATTAGCAAAATGTATTTTCTGAAAACAATATATCATTAAACAAGAACCAAATCATTAACCAAAACCAAACCAAAGGAGGAGTGGTTCAGTTCTTGAGATTAATAGAACTTGACCGAACTTGAAATGTTCATTTCAATTCTAGTTCCTTCAATAACCAAATTTGAAATTAATTTGAACTAGAAATAGAATCTACAAAATTCATAAAATAAAATGATCTTAAAAACAAAAATTAATATATTATTCAACTTGTTGGTGATGTATCGCTTGTTGTTCTTTTCCAAAAAATATTGTCTGCATATCTAAGTCAAAAAATTGAGTGTCTGCATATCTATGTCATGGCGCTGTGAGTTTATCTAGTTTTAATTTTTTGTTTTATTGTTGATGAGCTTTTATACCTAAAATAAAACACTTCCTTTTTATTTGGCGAGACCCTTAATTAATTAAGTTGTCTCTAACCTTGTATTCTGGCAATATAATTTCAAGTCTAATCCATACATGTATAATTATTCTTCTTAGGCCAGCTTCTGATTTTTATTATTTGTTACATTTCTATTTGCTTGTGATATATAGAATTTTTTTTAGTTATTGCTATTAGTGCGGTTCCTCACCTACGTGGGTGCTCGCGTGAGAGCCTCTCATATGGGTTAGGGCCCACATACTTGTGGGACCCATTTTGTGAGATCACTCACCGAGGGACGGATTCAGGGGGAGGCTACCTTGAGCCCGGGCACAGCCCAAATTAGGGCCTGATCCAAGAAAACTTAAAAAAAAAAAAAAAAAATTGCCTTTGGGCTGGGGTGAAATAAAGTGGGCTAGGGGTAAGGAAATTGGGCGAGGGAACCAGTCCAACTTTAAAAAACCCCAAATTCTGAATTTCTAATCCAAACCCATACCTTCGTCCCTTTGAATAACATTTCAAGAACTAAATGGTCCCAATTCTAAGTTTCCGACTTTCTGTCCCTTTTATCTGCCTTCTCATCGCGACACCGCATGCCAACGGCAAGTTTCTTCGCCAGTTGCTAGTTCCTGTAGTGCCGCGATCACTTCCAGTCCTCTTCATCGAATCCTTCAAGCTCTACTGCTCCACCATTCCAGGTTCTTTGAAGAATTAAATTTTGAACTTTGAAGGAAATTTCGAAATTCTAATTTCTAAGTTGTAATAGGTTAAGAAATTGAATGGTGCTTTGAAACTAAATTTCTTTTGAAAATTGTAACAAATTCTCAATCTCAACCCTTTTTTTATTGTTCGGTTAGCAGTTGAACGAAGATGGAGTGGAGGTCTGCTATGATTTTTGAAGGGGCAGGAAGCTAGTTAAGTTTACAGATATATGAATTTCTACATGACTGGTGAATGGGTTCTAATTAGGGAAGAAAACATTGAAGATTGAACAGTAAGCTTGTATAAACTGTATTGCGACTATTGTTGAAATTTGCAAACTTGCAAGTTTTTTTTCTTGCACGTTAGAACTTAAATTGTTAATTTTTTTTCTCTACCATTAATAATCAGAGTGAATATGTTATGATTATTGCCCTTTCTTATACTATGCAGTTGAATAATTGGAATAAAACTGAATGTTAGCCACTAGCCCACTGATTTTTGAGAATTTGGTTCTTATGCTATTGATTTAGTTCCTACTTATTGGTGAATGGTGAGTTTCTCTACTAGCTACATCTCGGATTTACTCTACTTTAATTAACTGTGAATGATGATTAGATTCTTAAAGCCATAGAGGGCTACAGACACAATGGGAGCTTGTTAACAAAATAGATATAGATTCTCTTATAGATGAATTTGCTAAAATAAAAAAATTGTTGAGTTTAACTTATTTCTTAGCCTGATATAGGCTTTTGATTAGTTAAACATTTTTTGTAATGGACTTGACTTTGTATACTCTTTTAAAAAATTAGTATTTATATAAATAGAGTTTTGATATTTTAGTCTGGCTAGGGGTATTCTAATGTTCTGGCTACGCCCCTGCACTCACCTATGCTTCCTTCTAAGGCAAGCAAAATTCTTGATTTATAATCATTCATTCTCATGAATCTATAATTTAAAATCATTTTTATTGATGGTGTCTTACCTGTCTTTAGTGTGACTTCGGCCCTTATATGCTCCAGTTATTGCTCATCTATTGTAGTTCTAATAAATAAACCTATTGTTGCCTACATTGTTTTTCCATGGCTTCAAAGCCTTGGGGTCCTTCAGTGGAATCAATTCAGTACTGTGAGCTTCTTAATTGCATCTAGCCACTTCAATGATCAATGATTTTATGTTAAGGAATTTTTCGTGCTAATACTTTTTGTAAGTTCATCAAATCTTGTGTATTTTATTTTCTTATGAATCTTATGGTATTTCTATTTATGTAATTATAATTTAGGTTTCTTCATTGCCACTTCTGTAGTAATTGATAATCATTAATTCTTTTCGCAACTTGGCCAACACTGTATCATGTTGACTAATTTTTCAATTTTTTTTCCATTTGTAGATGGATCTAAAGAATGTAGCAAAACCTTCAGACGTATCAAAGAAGGACGATGAACATAAATCAAAACCGATGAAAACTCGGAAAGATAACAATGCTGATGAAGTATTGTGATTGATGATTGTGACGATGCTGTTGATCCTCAATATAACCATTTCTTGGATGGATTGAAGGAGCATGAGTGACACGCCCCACTCCTAGTACCTTTAACTTACTTGAAGTGTGATGTGTGCCGACGATAAATTTCAACTATAAGCTAGAATCTACCGGCAAGGCTCGTGAACATGCTAATTATCCCAGAGAAAATTTGCCAATATCTCCTCTAATTTAATAACAAAACCATCCTGTCTAAACGTCCAAGACCAAACCCATTAACACTTCACAGTATAAGAATTTCCATCATTACAAATAACAATTAAATTGAGTATAATTCACACAGAACTCCCAATCCATACTAGTAAGCTTAACCGTATCAAAGTCCATAAATCATAATAATAGCAAACACTATAATAAATTCTATGCGGCGGCTCAAATTCTTAAAATAGCAGGCTCGGCTATAATAAGTTGCCCAAACTCCAATTGCTACCTGGTAAGAAGATCATTTAAAAAACATATGAGCTAACAAGCCCAGTGAGTGGAGTTTTTGTAAATAAACATGCTTTGGAGAGTAAAAAATTTACCTTTTTCAAAATCTCGTACAAAATGTACAAACCAATTCTAGATTTTCATAATTTAAAATATAAATCCATCATGAATACCATCATCAAATTGAATTCATCTAAGATCAAAATGTTTGTAGAATCATTACAATGCTCGAATGCATCATGAAAATCATTTCATTCTAAAAATCATTATAAAATCCGCACATATAGTATCCATAATATCATTATAATATAACTATAGTCATATTACATTATACACGCATAGACACCAGCTTGAGCTATAGGTACCATATGACCCCTTCACCCAAGGTGGCACAATAACTAGTTTGGGTCATAGCGACACAATAGGCCTCTTCGACTGGGTAGCATATCATATGAACAGCTTGAGCCATAGGCCCCTTCACCTGTAGGCAATATGAATATTAACGTAGGATACAGATTGGGGTTTTGATAGATCATAAACCCCATTTCAAATCAACATTTCTTTACAAATCATGGGGTAGTATTTCATATAAAAAATCCACAGGAACTTTTCTAAAGAAAATATCAACTTTTGTGAAATTTCATAAAAATACATGATCATCATAAAACATTGCAAATTTAGAAAGAAAGAAGAGAAAAAGTTCCACTCACGGGCTAAACATGGAAATCTAGCTTGTATCGTAAATGATTCTAATTTCTTCCCCATTTCTTGTCATTATTTTACTACCGTAAGTTTCCAATTAATTCTGGGGATCTACTTCCCCTGTTTTATCCTCAAGATTTCCTCCTTTCTTCTTTGAACATAATGCCGTCCAAATCTTATTTTTACCCTTAACTTCACTTATTTCACTTCTTTAATTGCTTACAACCTAACAAATCAACAAATAATTTTTCTTTATGTCATCGTCAATTTCTTTCCCATAATTTGATGTCTATTCAAATCCATAAATTAATTGGTATCAAACTACTAAATCTTTGAAGAACCCATAATACAAACTTCCAATAACAAGCCTTACCTTAATATCGCACAAATTTCAAGCTTCAATATATGCATATAGGCTATTCATTTCTTTTCCTTAAATTAACTTATTTCATTAACATATTATTTCCTTCAACAATACACTACCTTGCCCATTCATAATAATACATAAAATCTCAACTTCTCAATAACATCAACCACATTCATTTCATAATAGTTTTCCACTTTGACATTTTCACAAACGCCTCATATACATGTCCATCCCCCTTTAAATTCTATGAACATTTTTTTTAACAACAAACACTTTTTTACGTCAAATTAATAATTCTTAATAACATTATTCCATCTTAAATCCAATGCAATTAGTATTTCAGCCATACCTTTCTAATACATCATCAAATATCACATTACACAAAATCCCCAATTTCTCAAATTTCTAGGGTTTATGAAAATCAAACCATAATATATAATAGGAGCTAAAAATTAAAACCCATCTTTCTTCCAATATAAGAATCAATTATTTAGCCTTAAATCATAAGAATAAACCATAAATTTAACACCCATTAGAAAATACATAAATCCAAAATAAACAATCTCTTGGCTTACCTACATAAAATTGCCCAAGAAATCAAAACCCAAATGCCAAACCATGCCATCAAAGTGCAATTTCCTCACTTTCTTCTCTTTTTCCTTCCTTTTCCTTTTTCTTTTCTTTTTCTTCCCATTTTTTCTCCTTCTCGGCCGAACTATCTGTTTCTCTCTGTGTGTTTCGTATGTAATGTCCCAAGATACAAGACTTATATATAGGAGAATTGCACCCAATGTTCTTCAACTTCTTGCTTTGCTTCATTTAGGTCCTCAACTTCATGTATTACTCCATTTAACTACCAACTTATAATATGATTCCATATAAATTCCAAACTTAGTTAATTGCTTAAATGGTAACCCCAACAATTAATTTAATACATCTTAGTCAAAATTTGACCTTGATTTAATTATTCCACCTTTGACTTTAATGAGTAAAAGTTGAGCTTTGAAAATAAGAAAACGGGTCGTTACATTAGAAGTCATATGTACTTGAGGTTACAAACGAGGAGAAGTCATTCGTTATTAAATACAAAGAAAATGGCTCTGTGGAAAATGATGGCATAGTAAAACTTTGCAAAGAGAAAAAGAGCATTATGAACAAGTCTAGCACTCCAGAGTTTGAAACTCAAAGAGGGTCTACATAGGAAAAGGAGGACAAAGAGGGCAGCAAGACACGGGAGCTAAACCTGGTAAGAATTATAGACGGCCAGCAAAAATAAATTTGAAAAGCCCAAACAAGTCTTCCTTAGATGCACAGGAAAATAAAGATGAAGGGAAGCAAGAGGGCTTGAAAATTGAACCTAGTAAGAAGTGTGGAAGACCGGTAAAAATAAATTTAAAGAGCATAAACAAGCCTGCCTTAGCTACACGGGAAAAGGAAGATGAAGAGAGGCAATAGGAAATGGAAGCTCAACAAGATAAGAAGTGCAAAACGCCAGTAGTGAGTAGAACTTTAAAGAGCAAGTGCAAGCCCTCTTTTTCAGCAAACGAGAAGGAATATGAAGAAAGACAACAAGATATGGAAGCTAGACATGATATGGATCACATGATACCGGTAAATGGAAATGAAAAAAAGCACATATAGGCCCTCCTTAGCTGTAGAAGAGAAGGAGAACAATGAGAGATAGAAGGAGTTGGAAGCTACACAATGTTGTAAGAAGTGTGGAGCACCAGTGAATAAGGAGAATGAGTATGAAGAGAGGGAGCAGGACATAGAAGCTCAAACTGGAAAGAAGTGCAGAAACATGCAAATAGAAATATAAGGAGAACTTGCAGGCCCTCATTAGCTGCAAATTAAAAGAATGAAAAAGATAAGCAGCAGGATATGAAAGCTCAAAATAGTAAGATGTGCAAAATAAGTGCAGAAAATGTGCCCTTTTTAGCTGCAGGTGTAGATGAGGATGAAGAAAGACAAGAGGATGCGGAAGCTTGACGTGGTAAGAAGCAAAGAATATCCTTGGACAAAAATTTAATGAGTACATGCCAGCCTTTCTCTAGTACCAATGAAAAGAAGGACAAAGAGATGGAGTAAGAGGAAAAAATTCTATCAAGTGAGAAGCTCCAGATACTACGGAAAGGAAAACAAAGAAGCACATACAACTATCACAAGGTGGGCACGGGCCAAGATAGGAAAAATGATAGGCAAGTTGCGGAATGCTTGAATAAAAATAATAAGGATGTGAAAAGAATTATTAGATAAACCAGAAGAATGAGAGTGTCAGTAGCATATTCTTATTGTCCAGTAGAATCCCTTTCCATATTTATGATTTTTTTCTTATTCACTCTAGTGTTGCTGAAAATTACTAACTGTTTGTGCAGATGAATGATCCAAATGGGTAGTTTGATTTTAGAAAACAAGTCATAGATCTTGTAATGAAACCGTATAGCAGAGGAGAGTATGATCAGCTCCGGAAAGTAATCAAAACTCAGAACAAAGAAGAAAATGATGGTGACTTTTCTCTTGGTAGAGAAGTGCCATGTCTAAAATCATTGCTTAGTTACTTTCCTAGTATTTTAAAAAATTTTAGTTCTTCTTTACTATCCAAACATCCTCATCCTTAATTTTTTGATAGTTTTTCTGTATATAGATTCTCTTTTTTATGTGAAACAAACTCTGAGAATCTCTTTATTGTACACAGATCTTCGTCAAATACTTGAAGAGCACCAAAAGTACAGGAGAAAGAACTTGAAATTTGTACGAGGATTTTTCTTTTGGCTTCAGGTTCATTTTCATCTCTTGTTTTTTACAATTATTGATCTATAAAAAAGCTATCATAGTGAAATTTACATCTTGTGATCTCATTTAGCTATACAATCTTAAACTAAACTCTTGTTTCATGTTGAGTCAGCACATGGAGAAGGATGGAGCATTCAAACCTTGGACTGATCTAGAATGCTGCAAAGTGAAGCAAGAAGAAAATCTTCCCTGATCTTGAAATTTGTCATTTGATGGTTTGATCTCAGTGCAAATAATAATGGCATTGTGGTCGTGTTTGTCCTTTGTAAGATAAATTTACGATGGTCTATGAAATGGAGGAGAAGATATAAATTTATGTCTTAAGCCAATGTGAAATGATGTTTATGTTTATTCTCAGCATTTCTTTATTTTCACCGAGTATTTGTTTGAATCAATGAGCCTGAAGGAGTTGCTATTTCCCTTCTTTGGTCAAAGTCGCTACGACATCTACTCGTCTTAATTTAGGAATTTGTATTATTCTAAATAACAATTAAGCTTTTGCATGCACAGCAACTGAAAGAGTTTGCAGAGAAGGGTTGAGTTGCATAATAGCACATTTCTGGAGGTATTTAGCTACAGTTCAGAGTTTTTTCCCTAAAGAGTACCAATAAACGTGGGGCATTTTGCCCGAGCTAAAGACTTGCCTTTCTTTCTGTTTTCGCTCTTTCCTCTTACCCTATCGATCTATTTTTGTATGGTACTGTCTTTCTCGATGCATGCTTTTCTACAGGGAGCATCCCAATCAGCAGCTTAAGAAGGAATACCAGTGCCAATTTTCTTATTTTTACTTAACCAGGTTGCTCCTGATGCTTGCACGTGTCTTCGTCTTAGCTGTTGGTTATTTTCTCATTTTATTATAAAAGGGCTTTTCTCTTTTATTTAGGGTTTACACTGAATATTATTTTGGGCCGCCTCCTTCTCGTCTTTATATTGTCTCGAACTGTTCTAGGGTTTTCTGAGTTTACTCTGTGTAATCTCTTACTCTGGTTTTGTTACTATCTTTTGGTGAGGTTAGAATACATTGTAAAGGCCTATGAACGTCTTGGTTTTAGCCTTAGGTTTGAGGGGTTTGTATCAGTGTTCGAATGGGTGATTCTGGTGTTCTTTGCCATTGTAATATCTGATTTGTGCCTAGTGGAATCGAGCACGAATCCCTCTAGGGATTGTTCAATGTCTCTAAAAAAGGATTTGGGATTTACTTCTGGGCCTTAGAGCCGAAAAGCCTTGGTGTTTTTTTATTCTACTTTACTGATTTCTTGCGCTCTCTCGCTTAATTCACTACAGTGGTATCAGAGTGATTCTATGAATTGGGTGGAGTGTTCATGGGATTGACAATTTTCTAGGCTTTCTGAACGATGTCTACCAGAGTATTTTTGGATTTGCGAAGGTGAAGGAGATCTTGTACAGATCCTGGGAGCGCCGCGTACACTTAGGTTTGCTTCTGTCAGTCGGAGCCTTATGACACCCTAGGGTTTCAGCCGAGTACTATCTTTCCAATCTTTCATACTTTGTTTTGATATATCTCGATTTTATTTGGTTTTCTTTTCTCTGAGATCTTCCCTATTCAAACTTCTTTTTTTCTTTGGTCTCCTGCGAGGACCCCTGAATTTGAGGGAGAAGGTTGCTTCTCTTTTATTGGTTTTCATCCACTCGAGATATATCTTGTTTGAATCTGTTTCTTTAAATAAGTATATTGTGACTGGAATCATTTAGATAGTTCTGTGATCTATTTCTGTGTGTATTACTGTTTGTCTAGTAGTTCATACTACTGTGATATCTATTGTTACTGCTCTCTATGGCGATCTCTAAAGTTGAAGTTAAGGTTTGGACTGGCGAAGGGGACTTTAGTCATTGGTGTCGGAAGGTAAGGGCTTTGCTAATGCAGCAGAGATGTGCTGCTGCCATTGATAATACATGTTAGGTAAAAATAAATGCTTACAGAAGGTGAAAACTGGATGAGTTAGCTTGGAGTACTATTTTTCTGCACTTATCTGATATTGTACTAAGAAAAGTGGGTGAAACCACTACTACTCATGCTCTCTAGAATAAACTTGAAGAATTGTATTTGACTAGAACTATTCCTAAATAATGCTTTCTGTTGAGACAATTCTTTGCTTTCAAGTTTGATGCATCCTTAGATCTGGAGTCAAATCAGGATAAGTTTAATAAACTCACCCAAGACTTAACTAATTGTAAGGAAAAAATTTCTGAGGACCAACAGTGTGCTGCCCTTTTGAATGCTTTTTGTGATAAATACAAATAAGTGAGATATACACTTGAATATGATAGGGAAACCTTAACACTGATGTTATCATCTCTACTTTAAGGAATAAAGATTTAGAAATGAGGTCTGAAAAGAATAATTCCCAGGGTAAAGTTCTTATAGCTAAATCTTTCAAGGGGGTGAGTTCTCAGAATAATCATAAGTCCAAAAAGGGGAAAAATACTGAAAACGGAAAGGCACTGATAAATCTAAGTTCGAAAATGCTAAAGGTAAAAACAAGAAGTGCTGTTACTGTGGAAAAACTGGACATTATACTAAGCAGTGTTTAAAAATGGCTAGTGATCTTAAGGATAAAACCAACCTTTAGAAAGAGTCTCCTAGGGCTTATAATGCAAAACAAGATAATAACACCACTGGTGCTATGTATGTTACTTCTGATTCTAACACCTCTATTAATGATTGGATTCTAGATTCTAGATGCACTCCTCATGTTTGCCCTAAATAAAGATTGGTTTTTTGATTTTGCTCTCAGTGATGGGTGTGTTTTGTTGGGAAATAATGAGTCTTGCAATGTCAGTGGTGAAGGTAATATTATTCTTAAGATAAATGAAAATGTTACTGTTATTTTGGAACATGCTAGATACGTGCCTGATTTGCAAAGAAATTTAATTTCTTTAACTATTTGGTCTCTATGAAATTAAAATGAAAAATGGGATATGTAAAGTTGGAAAAGATTATGTTGAAATTATTAATGTGTTGAAAAAAAATGATTTGTTTCAAATTAAAGCATTTCTCATACTTGGATTATGTTTCAACTTAACTTCTGTCTCTGATAAAATCTCCTTTTTGTGGCACAAAAGGCTTGGTTATATTGGATCAAAATCTCTGAAAATTCTTTCTAAAGAGGATGTTCTGGGAAAAACTATTTTAACTGAATATGTTTTCTGTGAGGACTGTATCTTAGGCAAACAAACTAAACTTCCTTTTCCGGGGGGTATTCATAAATCAACTGGAATACTTGATTATATACATGCTGACCGTTGGGGTCCATCTTCTGTAGCTACTGCTTCTGGTTTCAAGTATTATATGTTGATTGTGAATGATTTTTCTAGAAAAATCTGGGTTTTCTTATTGAAAACTAAAGATGAAACTTTTCAAAACTTTAAGGAGTGGAAACTGTTAGTTGAAAATTAGACCAATAGAAAAATGAAAGTTTTGAAAACGGATAATGGTTTGGAGTTTTGTAATACTACCTTTGATAACTTTTACAAACAGTTTGGTATTTTGAGACATAGAACTGTTACCTAGACACCACAACAAAATGGTACAGCAGAAAGAATGAATAGAACTTTGTTAAGCAAAGTAAGATGTATGCTTTTAAGTTCTGGCCTTCTAAAATTGTTTTGGGGAGAAGCTGTTAAGACAACTACTTTTCTTATTAATATGAGTCCTTCACGGGCTATTGATTTTAAGACCCTCGAGCATAAATGGTCTGACATTCACCCTAATTACTCCATCTTAAGGGTTTTTTTGGTTGCACACCAAAATCATGGTAAACTTGAGCCTAGAGCTATAAAATGTATTTTTCTTGGTTGTGGTGAAGGAGTAAATGGGTACAGACTGTGGATTAAAGAGACTCAAGGGTTATAAAGTCATTGTTAGTAAGGATGTTGTCTTTAAAGAAGATTTAATGCCCTGCCCTGTTTCTACAGGTTCTGAATTTGATGACATTTGACTCAAGGAGTCTATCTTTTGGAACTTGAATGATCTCGATGATCAAAATGAAACACTAAATAGGAATACTGATATTCTTGATGAGGTGGTGGCTGGTGATACACCACGTGGTGGTGATGATGTATCTGAAAATCTAGTCCTCAATGAAACTCAAACAGATGCTACACATGAGGTATCTCAATCTGATTATCAACTTATTAGAGATAGAGGTACGAGAAACATAAGGCCTTCTGTTAGGTATTTCAATGATGACTATGTATCTTTGTTTGCTACCTTTGATATTATCCATGATGAACATGCTACTTAAGATGAGGTTATTAGGTCTGTTGATTCTGATAAATGAGCTACTGCTATGAAAGATAAAATGGATTCACTTTATAAAAATAAAACTTGGGTTCTTGTTAAAAACCCTATTAATCAAAGAATAATAGACTGTAAATGAATTTTTAAAATAAAGGATAGTGAACCTGGTTCCTAGCATAAAAGGTTTAAAGCTAGGTTAGTTGCAAAAGGTTTTTCACGAAAGGAAGGTGTTGATTATCATCAAATCTTTTCTCCTGTTGTGAAGTATGCTACTATTAGAATATTACTTGCTCTTGTTGCTCACTTTAACTGGGAGTTAGAACAATTTAATGTTAAAATTGCTTCTTTAAATGGAGAACTTGATGAAACAATTTATATGCAACAACCTAGGGGTTTTGAAGTTAAAGGCAAAAATAACTTAGTTTGTTTACTTAAAAGATCTTTATATGGTCTCAAGCAAGCTCCAAGACAATGGTATAAGAGATTTGAGTCCTACATGTTAAAACTTGGCTTTCACAAAAGCAGTTAGGACTCTTGCTTGTTTTATGATGGCATTGGTGGTCCTAAGTCTGTTTATTTACTCTTATATATTGATGACATGCTTTGAGCTAGCTAGTAATGATTCTAAGAAAATTAATTCTTTGAAAGACAAGCTAAAAACTGAGTTTGAAATGAAAGACTTAGGACTTGCCAAAAGGGTTTTGGGTATGTCTATTTTTAGATATAGACATCGTAATATTCTATTTCTGAATCAAAGTCATTATATTCCCAAAATTCTTTCTAAGTTCGCCATGGAAAAATCAAAACCTTGTTCTTTGACCCTGGGTTCTCAGTATAAGCTCTCATTTGAT
>CAVNYN010250993.1:0-31583 GCA_963692815.1 Nyctanthes arbor-tristis
AGTCAAGAGATTCAAGCAACAAATAACTTGATCAATCAAGTAGTTGAAAACTTCACTAACGTATCGGACGACAATATTATTACGATGGATCATTCGTTTGTAGGCGCCGCCAACGGGGACGACACGATCAGTCAATGTCCTAACAATAACGAATCTTACGTTTTTGTTAGTTATCATGACCAGGATCATCCTTATAATAATTATGCTCATGAATTTCAAAACGTTCAAAATAATCTTCAATACAGCAATCAGCATGAGCCCATATTTACTTACAGTACAAATCCATCTCCCATTTTCATGGCGCCACCGCCGGTAAATCACCCAAGAATGGGCTATGAACTGCCAGGCTTTGATTCGGGAACTGGAATTACAGATTTGGACGATGATGAGCCAATTATGGATTCAGTTCTTGAAATGTTTAGTCGAAAGCCTCAGCTTGGCTTAGAGAACTAAGAGATGTCTTTTCGTTTAGGAACGTACGTATATACATATTTTTCCTTTGATTAAGATACTTTTATAAGTACATTATTATTTTCCCTTGAAATTCCCATGTTTCCATTTTATCTTCTATTCGACAGCCCGTGATTTTTCTCTGATTTAAAAGTTTGTTTTATAAAAATATGTTCTCTCTTGTCGATACTTAATTATGTGACAAGTGTTAATATTTATATATATTTTTGGGTACCTACTTTGCACGATGAATGTATATATATGAAACCGTAACATAAATATTTCAAGGGTATTCTAAGCTTTTGTCGACCAATAAGTTGCATATGATTTGTAAGGATAATTTTAGAATTTCAGACAATTTAACAATTTTAGTTTTTGTAGCATTAAAGATCATCATAGTAGTAGTAAGTAATAATATTTATTAATAAGAGAATGTATATGAGAAGTTTGAAATCTATGATTCCAAATCATGTGACCTTTTAGAAACCTATATGAGTTTTAAATTTTATTTTCAAATTTTATTTTTTATTGAATATATATAAGGGTACATTAGGGTATTAGCTAATATATAAAGGTGAGTTTAGAAATCAAATGATTTTCTTCAATCCACACTTTTATTTATGTGTGTGTATATTTATTTATATATATAAAATAGAAGGTAAGAGTGATGATACGGTATAGGAAAACTCATTTACAACACACCTTGCAATCGAAGCAATTAATTTCTCTAAAAAGGGAGGCCTTTCTTGGCGTGGTAGCAAAGAAAAATCACTAATAAACATGTTGTCTAATTGTGACACACTCATTTTATAGTGTCCAAAAGACAGTGTGGCACATTGCCACACTATCCTTTAGACACCATAACATAGGACACCATAGAAGGATCGGGTCTAATTGTGCCTTAGATTTGGTTCTCCTGATAAATAAAAACAAAACAAACAAAATGATCAAGTCATTTTTCCATTTGCATTGAGCACGCATGTCGATAAAGGCTCAATACGGAGTGCTGAAAATTTTAATCAATCAACAGCAATGCTTCTTCCAGAGAGACAATATCCGGTGATCATACATATATATATATATACACACATATATACACCAACAGACATACAAATCTCGACCTATTCCAGTGCAAAATCCAAAACCCAAATAAAATGAATGGTTGTCAAGCTCATTTTTATCAGAGGAATGGCTGTAACATAATATTTAAAAAAAAAAAAAAAAGGGACGAAGTATCTAGAGGTTCTTGATGATTTGGTGGAAGTTGGGGAATCACAAAAGGTTTGCAATAGTATCCAGCGGCCGAGCCTGACTTTTCGATTTGGGTACACAAAATTACAAGAAAAATGCAATATATATATATATATATATATATATATATATATATATATATATATAATAAGGCACGTACATGTACTCTAAATTCAACATGAGTATGATAATATTAATTGTATCAACTAATTTAAATTTTAGACACATGACAACAAACTATTAAACTACATATTTAATGTAATGTAAGTTTTCACATTATTTTAATCATTAACCTCATATAGCACAATTAAGTGACGACACATATACAAAATTTAAATTTCAAATCCATTTAAAAAATACTTAAATTATAAATGGTTGCCAAACAGTGTGTTATTCTCTGAGAAGATATTCTTTTCCACATATTAATTGTCTCTCGTGTCAAATTGACCAATTTTTTTCATGGCTTCTTGACATTTCGCTTTATTGCTCATTGAAAAACTTATAGATTTGGTACTTTAATAATAACAGAGAAATCACATTATTAGTTCATCTTAATTTTAATTAACCCGAAAATGAACTAGCCTCGACCCAACCAAAGAATCTTTCATGGTGTTTCACCTGTCCCCTTGTACGATTATAACTCAATTGTTGATGCATAGGTCAAGATTCTAAATTCTACGAAAGTTCTTAAATTCCATTATAGTGGGACATATAGGTCTCTCACAGGTGGCGCGCCCACACATTATTAAACTTGCTCATTAATATGATGTTGGGAAAAAAGTACATATGAATCTTACATTGGTTAGATATGTAAAAAATAATGAGTTTATAAGGAATTGAGCTACTCCGACTGATAGGTTAACCTGTTGAGATGGAACACCAATTCCTTACACTAATATCAGGCATAGACTTAACTATGTGGGTGCGAGTGGGAGATCCCAAACGTTGGCAAATGGAGGAGGTGGGCCTCTCATTGGCTGCTCTCAAGGCGGTTGCGTCGATGTAAGATGGTGACGGACGCAGTGAATTGGACATTGGGAAAAGGCAGTTGTATCCACATAAGGCAATGACACAAGTAGTGGATAGTCTGGGCCTTAAAAGAGCAAAGAAGATGGATGGACTATTAGTTGAAAGGGGTGATTATGTGGTTAGACACGGGAAAAATGATAGATTTATAAATAATTGAGTTACTCCACCTGATTGGTTAACTTTTTGTAATGAAATGGCAGTTCCTTACATATGATATATGATACATGATGCTATTATCATCTCATTAACCGAATATAGATTTAAAAAAAAAAAAAAAGGGAAGCCACAATCGCACCATTCAACAAGCGCGACTTTATCCCTTTTAAATAGGCTAATTCATTCAATTTAGTGGTGATGGTTTATGTAGAATTAAAGAAGAAAGCCCCCACTTCCCTAAGTACTGCTTCGCCCACTTTTCTTCAATTACTACTCCCTCCATCTCAATTATATATACAGACTTATTTTCCTTTTTTGAATGTCCCACCTATCTTCCCCTTATATTAAAAAAAAAAAAAAAAAACTATTATTTTTATGGAATAAGGGTTTATTGAAAAAATCAGATCTGGTTTGGGTTTAGGAAATTGGATTTAATTAATCATATATTTCTTGACCTAGATGAGAAGCTCATAATAAAATATTTAAAGGGTTTATTGAGAAATACCAATATTTTTTTTAAATTAAGATGCATTAACCATCACAACCCAACACTGGCAAGCCATAACCCAACTCCAGTCGGTGTGACTCAGTTATACAGTGACATTTCTAGCAAGCCACGCAACTCCAATTCCGACGGGTCACAACTCGCCAGTCACAACACCACCACCTCTGCGTACTGCCACAATTTTACAAGAGTCACACCGGCACAAATCCTACAAGTCGCAAATCGCCGCATATGTTTCAAAAATACAAAATTCAGAAAATTCGAAACCTAACTTGGAACCATAATTTGAAGCCATAGTTTTTCTGATAAAACCCTAATTTCTGAAATTCGCAGAGAGAATAAGTAGAAGAGAGAGAAGAACATGAGAGTTAGAGAGGGAGAGAGAAGCGAAGATCAGTAAGTGAATGAGACACGGGGTTTGGGGGGATAAGGTAACCGATTTTCCCAAAATTGTTGGTATTGCACACCTTTTTTTTGGAAAAAGGGGTTGAAAACAACTTATTCCTACACTTTAAACTCAGTTTCCACTTTAAACTCGGCTTACATTTTCGTCTTTTTGGCGGTTCAGCTCAAATTGGAATTTTGGGCGGTTTGGTTTCAATTGGGTTGGTTTAACACGGTTTATCAGCTTGAAACTGCAAATTACCGAATCGAGCTGCATTCTCTCCGGCCTCTCAAACTGATCGAACCGAACCAGTGATAAACCGGTGAAAATCGACCCAAATCGGTCCGCTTCAGCTAGGTTTGTCGGATTATGCCAATTCTTTAGTTGAAATGTCCAATCCTACTTATATATAATTGTGTACATTATTTAATATTTAAAACCTTAGAGCATCCACACTAGCTAATAATGTTAAATTGGGTTGTTAGTGAAATTTTTAGTTAACAACTCAAAAAATACCTACAATGGTGTTAAGGAAGTTGTTAAAAAAAATCTTTTTGGTTAGTTGTTAACTTTAGCAAAAATTTTAACATTGTGCTAGAATTTAGTGTTTTTAAAATTCTTTTTTATTTATTTAATAAAGTTTGACCAAATTTTGACAATAATAGAGTTCACTTGTTTTTAAGTGAGTTTTCGTGATTTTATTTAACACATCTAATATGACACTTTAGTAGTTGTTAAATTTAACTTTCATATGTGGTATTTAACAAGAGGTAGTTGTCAGAAATGTTATTAAACATTTCAAAAGTGATCTCATATGCCACCGAAGTTTAAGCTTACTTTAGTTTAAGCTTACTTTAAATGCCATCGAACTTTTCAAAAAGTTGTCTTTAATACTATTATACGTTAAAACTTACTTAACTTGCCATCAAACTACCTCATTAGCCACTTAATTAGTACTCAAATTAAAAAATAATAATTGAAAAATATAGAAAACGGATTTACTGTGTAACAGTTTCAATCATAAATATATGACACAATCAAATTATAGGTCTTTAATTAAAAAATTAATCAATTTAAATAAGTTTAATGGGAAATGGGATTATTTTTAAAGTACAATGACAAATGAGATAACTTTTGAAAAATATAGTAGCAATTGCGATAATTTATAAAGTATAATAACATATGATATCACTTTTAAAAATTTCAATCGCATTTGAGATAATTAACTCCATCTAACAACAACTTAAAAATGCAATTTTTTCTTTTATGGGTAATTAAATTTAATAACATCAAGGCCCAACTAGAGTCCATCAATGATCGGTTACAAAAAATTAATAACCACTTTTCTAATTTTATTGTACAATCGATTTTAACTTTTTTGGCTTTCGTGGGAGTTTGATGAGTTGATTTTTAATATATTTATAAATTATATGATCATTTTTTGTTACCTATTTTCTCCTATGATATGATTTCTAGAATATTAATTAATGATGAAATTTCATTTACAAAAATTGGTTTGAATTTTCTATCCAATTATTACAATTGCAGTATATTAAAAGTGTAAATGTGCGGGATTCGAATAAGTGCTCCAGTGGTTAGGTATTCACGTTTCAGAGCCGAAGTCCTAGGTTCGAATCCCATCCTTCCCACCCTTATTATCCCTCCCCTCCCCTCCCCTAGTTCCCCTTGTATCAAAAAAAAAAAAAGGGTGTAAATATGCCGAAACATTCACCTTACAATGTAACACTAATATTTTAGTGGTCACAGTCACTTATCCTAAATGTAATATTGGTTACTCTTCGATAGAAAAGTTAAAATCCAATCACATGACACGTTATAATAATATTAATGGCAACTGATGTTTATGTTAAAGATTGGGTAAACTCTGTTCCATCTTTGCTCTAATTGCAAGTGAGAAATATATCAAAAAGATTAAGAAACACTTGGTATGGACTCTTATATGTTTTTCGCTTTTCATTTTCATTGAAACTCTTAATTATAGCCAATATATAATTTGCATTTTATGATAATTCTACCAAGGTAATTGCAACACCAATGGAGAAAGTTTGAAAAGAGTACTATAAATAGTGGAACAACTAAAAACTCTGTGTTTGATTGCAAGAATTTTCACTTAAAAATGTCGATTTTCAGCCTAAATTCTCACTTCAGCAGTGTTTGGTTGGTCTTTTTTCCTTGGAAAATATTTTCCTACTTTTGGTTATGTGACGGTATTTTCCTTGAAAATAAGGAAAACTTTTTCCTTGAGAGGGATAGGATTTTTGTTTTCTAGGGAATTTGAATTCCATGTATTTCCTAATATTGGGTTTTTTTAATTTAAAAATCATAAATAAATTGCATTACAAACGGAAAAAAAAGCCTGTTTGCCATTTTATTTAATTAGTAGCTTGTATCTAATCTGTTAGCCATCTATTAAGTTGCAAATTTTTTCGGTGGCATTCTCGAATTTCTCCTTTCATTATTATTATTATTATTATTATTATTATTATTTAGAATTTATGTTACATACCATTTCCTACTAATGTTAACAAATATAAGACCGTATAAGCATTTTACAATTTTTAATTATAAATCATCGTTCAAGGCCATAACTTTATTTTATCTTATTCATGTTCATGTACACCAATAATATCCCATACAAGCTGATGAAAAATTCTGTAATATCAATAAGATTCAAATTTTAGCCCATTCGAGAAGTCAATTATTATCACTTGAGAGGAAGTCCAATTAGACGGAATGAAAGTCTGGGTAGATTAATCATTCTAAGGCTAAAGCATTGAAAAAAAGTACAATTTACATAGATAACTTGATAATTCATGTGAAAAAAGATAATGACTATCAAATAATTGTTCAAAAAGATAATAACAAAATTTTGGGGAAAAAATAGTTTGTTTCCATGAAAATAATAGCTATCAAATACCAAAAGATAGAAAATAACTACTATTTCTAAGTGGAAAATTAAATTAATCAAACACGTGTAATTATATTTCCTAAGAAAATTAATTCTATGGAATTCAATTGCCTAGAATTCATTTTCTTTCCACGCATTTTTCACCTTTTTTATTAGTAAAAATTTTCCATGGAAAATGGGTTTTTCTACTTAAATTCTTATTTTTGTGATGTTTGATTGACATTTTTTTCCCAGAAAGCATATTTTCTACTTTTTATTCACAGGACCACATTTTCCTTGAAAACAAGAAAAATATTTTCCTATGAGGGTGTAAGTTTTTTATTTTCTAGATAATTCACACTTTTTTTTGAGAATTTTATTTTCAATCAAACGCTTTGTAATTTATTTTCTCAGGAATTCAATTACCGGTAATTCAATTAACAACAAAATATTTTTTTTATAAATTTTATACATGTAATCAAACGCACCCTTCCGATCTCTCAAATGTTGTGGTAGTTGATCTCTATTTTAGTTTTGATCATGACTGAAAATAATTAAAACTATCATTTTAATGAATTTTTTATATTAATAAGGTAAGTAAGTTTTACCTTTTTTTTCCCCTCAAAGTTATACAATTTTTTCAATTATCTTAAGAGAAATAATTAAACTATCATATAAAGGTAGGAAATTAAAAACACTATATTGAGAAACAATTAAAAGATTAAATGCCACACATTTTCAAACATAAAAGAATAAACACTTCTTAATGATAACACCATCTCTTTCTTTTTTCTTTTTTTTTTGGCAAACACAACAGCATTTCTTTTTGTTTAGTCATTTTATTATTGCTTCTTTACATTTTTGTGCAGCTATTTTTGTGGCTTTATGGAAAGTTTTAACGGATTTTTACATGTAAATTGTTACATTTATAATAAATTGAAAAAATACTTTTAGTTGCAACTATTTTAGTCATGGGAGTAGTTATTAGAAATAAATTACAAAAATACTTATTACACCCCCAACTATAATTTGTTACACTGACTGTATTCTTCCAAATAAAATGACCTAACATTTGTAATTTGCCAATTAAAATTAAAATAAGTATTTTTCTAATTACAAGGGTCAATGGGTGTGTATTGGCTAATCTCCACAACTTTTTAAATATGTAAAATCTCCATTGTTAATGTGCTGGTACGTACCAAAATGTTGCCGTTACTTTTTTTGTTGGACTTGATCCGTTTTTAATCTATATATACCATCACAAGAAAAGTTGCTACTGTGAGATCCATCTCTCCTCGTCGCCGCTATGTGTTAGCAATTGCCCTCAACAGAGATAGAATGCATGATGTCATCTCGGTATGACAACTACACCTTGATTTTCGAAGGATTTCTATGTTTATCAGATGGCATGTGAAGGTCTATTTTAAAAACTAGTTATTAGAACGTGCCTTGTATATTGTGTGTTACAATGAATATATTTGAAATATATAATTTTCATTAGAATATTTTACTACTAAAGTACTTCTCTATACAAAATATTTTGTGTCAACTTTACACTTTTTTTTTGCTTTTGTCGTCTCATTTGACCAACACTTTTGTTTGCACTGAAACTCACGCAACATATATTTGTCTAACGTTTTCCATTTTGAATTTGTAGGTATTCCCTTTCCAAATTGCATTGCATCACTAAACATTTGGATTGTGTCACCAAATAATGTGGATTGGATTTTGTTAGCCTATGAAGGCATAAAGAGAAATAAATTAGTATGAAAAAGAATTCTTAAGGTAATAATATAATGATTCAAATATAAACTAAAAGTATCTTAAAAGTATTAAGATAAAAGTATTACCTCTTCATCCATTAAAATTAACTTTTGAACTTGAATGAGACTTTTTGCATTTGTGTAGTTTTCAGTGGAACTTTTACAAAAGATGGAAAGTTAATTTGATACTCCATTCTTGATCAAATGCACTTACTTCCTTTATTAGCATACAATATAATGCACTTCTTTTTTAGTTGATGCGGACACATCACTTTCTAGAGAACGGGTTAAAACAAATTCTACAAGAACTAAGGCATATACTTGTCATCCCTATAAGTGGTACTGTCGCTTCTGTTGATCAATTTGGGGGCGACAACTTGTTGTAACTGGCCCACGCCCTGTTGATCTATTTCAACAACTTCTTGTCGCCTCTATAGATCTAAAGCTATAGCAACAACAATGTCGTCCCCATAAGTACAATTTTGGGGCAACATGTCGCCCCTAAAGATGGATTCATTTTTTAAAAAAAAATATTTAGAACGATTCTGTCAACCTTATAGATCAATTTTTTTGGGGGAAAAAAACTACATGCAACTACTACAGAAAAACAGCTTACACATCAGTTGTAACGAGGAATATGCGTCAGTTCTGATGGCGATGCTATCGGTAGTGACGCGAATTGTTAATGTATACGTGTCGGTCTATGGTCGACGCCTAAAGTTTACTAAATGCGTCAGTTGTTTCACAAAAACTGATGTCTAAAGTCAATTTAAAAAAATTAAAAAACAAAAAAAAAAGAACAATAGGGATCGTTTGTGCCACCACAACCGTTGCCTATTGTATCAAAAAAAATTTCTTCAGATCACAAATTCCAGATTCACGCAGGCAACCAACATGATATTCCTTCTTACATTGGTCACAAAGTATCATAGTTCGGTCATCAAATTCCATGGCACTGAAGTAATAATTTTCTTATTACTCCAATGTTCTAGTTTCTTCTTCCCAGTGTCATTCTGGTTTCGGTGTAGCAAATTGACAACAAAGATACTCAAGTTGAAAGGTAATATTTTCTCATTTGTCATCCTAAAAGCAACAATGAATATCAAAACAGTTTTCAGCATCGATTATAGCAAAAAAACCCTTTAAGTATGTCTACCCACGCACCAAAAAGCAAGCCAAACTTGTGCCAAAACCTGAACTCGAAACCAAAATCCAAGGAGAAAAAAGAAGAAGAAATAGCGGCTCAAGAAGAAGCCAAACCAGAGGAAAAAGAGGAAGAGAAGATTGAAGAAGGGAAGGAGGAAAAAGCTGGGGAAAATAGAGAGAAGGCCATGGAAGAAGGAGAAAAACTTATCTTTTCTTCACATTTGGCTTCTTCCTCTGTCTCACCGGTCAAGGTACGGCAAGAATGCAACGCCTTGGGAATTTAAAATGAAAAATGATTGGAATGGGCATCGGTTCCTTGAGAAACCGATGCCTATTCCAATCAAGTTCAAAATTGAAAAAATTCAAAATTTTGAGTTTTAAATTTGATTGACTAAAGGAACCGATGCCTATTGTTTAGCAAGTGCCTATTGTTTAGCGAGTGTTACACAAGTCGGTTTCTAGGAACCGATGCCTATTGTTTAGCGAGTGTTACACAAGTCGGTTTCTAGTAGAAACCGACATGTATTGGCTTGCCGAAATTTTCAAAAATGCCATCGTCTTTACTCTGTGTGTCGAAAGTTTCAAAAATGCCATTGTCTTTACTATGCGCATCGTTTTTTAGACAAACCGACATATATTCCCCTTTTTTATTTTCTATTCTGTTGTAGTGTGCACTAACCAAAAATCTCCAATTGCTTGGTTGTCATCATTCTCTTACAAATTACAATCCTAAATTCATTGCAACTCATAATTCACAAAGCCCGTCCAAAAAAAGATACTAAACTGAGTCACAAAATATAACTCCAACAACTTAAAACTAAACTAAATTGAACAGAATCATACTAATCAAAACAAGTCACAAAATCTAACTCTGACAACATATCTCTACATCAATAAGAGTGTTCTTATGAACTTAAATGATCAAAATGTTCCAAAAACAGTAGATAGGACGAAAATAAGATTGGCTTGAACTAAAGAAAAAAATAAGTTTGATTTGTGTTTCAATATTCTTGAAGTTATTTTGGATCATGATCATTAATTTATAGTGAGTGAAGTATGCAAGATATGAATGTTAATATATATGGTGGGCAATTACATCACATTAAAATGATTAATTGTAGCATAACTGAACGTAAGTTGTGAACTTTTTAATTTTGTCAAATTAAATTAAATATAATAATTATTTTATAACATTCATTCCTTTGACGGTGGAATTTGAATGAAATCAAATATTCATATAATGATCATTTTTTAAAAAGTTGTAATGATTAATTTTATAGCATTCATGTATATTATACATATTAAAACGTAAATCAATATTAAAACAATACAAAACTAAATCAATATTGTACCAACTTTCTTCATGAATTTTACATATTAAAGCATAAATAAGATTCAAATACAAAAAATACATTTGCCTTTCCATTTCACTAAATTTCCTGCCTACCAAATTACACTACTAAAAATGTGTCTTTCTGCGATGGAAAGATCAGTCGCTAAAGCTTAAAATTCCATTGGTAAACGCCAAAACTGACGGAAAAAAGTCGTCATAATTTCTGTCGCTATTGATCACATTGCTAATGCCCTTCGACAGAAGAAGGCCTTCAGTCGGAAATCTTCCAACAGACAAGTTTTCGACTGACTTTCCAGCGGCTTTAGTTCACTAGAAAATTTCTGACGGAACATGATTGGTCAAAAATTTTTGACGGAACATTATTGGGTATTTGCACATTCTACTGCTATATGGTCGTAACCTTCACATTCATTGCATTTGATTTTGCTAGCAGATTGTAGTTTAGGAAATGTGTTACCTTTGGATCTCCTGCAACTAATCTTCTTCTGTTGATATGGTTTTTGCTCACCATCTTGATTCTGATTTTGTTTTTGACATGGTTTCTGAGGTTCGTACTGATTTCTGAATCTCCCACCTCTTTACTGTTTGTTCTTCAAGAACCTTTTGAATTACTTGGTGAGGAGTGTCATGTTCTCCTCATTATCAGTAGCTTCCTCTGACTCAGAATCCTCCACCTTTCTTTTGAATGCAATCCTGAATTTTTTCTCCTTTTTCCTTTTAGACATGTTCAGCTCATATGTTAACAAGGATCCTACAAGCTCTTGAACATCTCGTCTAGGTCTTTACGTTCTTCGATGGCATCTGGAATCTATCTGAAAGAGATCGTCAAATTTTCTTGACAATCTTCCAATCAGAGTATATTATGCCTAGAGCCTATGCCTGATTAGTGATTTCGCGCAACCGTGCATAATAGTCCTTGAATTCCTAATTGTCCTTCATTGTGATTTGTTTAAACTCAAGAGTGAGCATCTGGAGCTTTGAGGACTTGACTGCAGTTGTTCCTTCATTAGCAACTTGAAGAGTATCCTAAGCTTCCTTTGTAGTCCTGCAATTAGTAACAAGCTTAAACTGACTTTGATCTATAAAGGAAAAAATAGCATTTAAAGCTTTAGAATTCCATCCACATGTATTATTTTCTTCAGTAGTAAATTGAACATCAGGCTTAACAGAAATAGTACCATTTGTAATAGTGACAGTGGGTGCTGTGTAACCAGTATGAATAGAAGTCCAGGCCCTATTATCAATAGACTGAATATAAATTTACATGTGAAATTTCCAATAAGCATAATTAGACCCGTCTAGAATAGGTGGTTTAACAAAATATGTATCCATGTCTAGATGAACCTGATCTCACTAATAACTTAAGTAAACCCGCTCTGATACCAGCTGTAAATACGGTGGTTATCTAGACTTTAATCAGGATGTATCCTGTCTAGCTACTTAACAGTTATTCTGGTGTAAAGTGTAATGCGACCTAGATATGTCTAGCTCGGGTATGTATGCGGAAATTAAAAACATCAGAATTGTTGACGCAGAAATCCAACTGGGAAACTATGGGCACCCTTGCCACATGACAAACAATCCACTAACACATATAAGAGTTTAATACAGCTTCAGAGACTCAGTGATATCGCAATATACACTAAACATTCAAAAGGAAAAACTTATAAAAGAAACTCCCTTCTTTACGCCTTTTGACATGTGGTAACGTGTGCTACTCTTATCCTCTCACTATCGTGCTCACATGGGAACGTCCATCAAGCCTCCTAAAATCCACTTGGACTCATCATGGGAAACAAGAACTCCTAACCCTCTTCAATCTTGTGTAGATCATCCCTTGCATATATATGATCTCTAATCAATGCAATTGCAGGGTTTTGCCAAAGAAACACAGATTAAGACATTGAAGTCCGAATGTAAGTGTAGAACTCGTGGGTTGTATGGTAGTGTGTTTGTTCTCCTTGCGGTCGAGCTCTTGAAAATATTGCAAGAATAATTTTGCTCAACTCGTCGTCTCTACAATGCGTTGACCTACAAAAGAATATACATAGGATGGTCTTTTAACTATTGTGCAAGACAAGAGACCTAATCCCTATAGAAATAGATCATAAGGCAAGTTAGAAATTCATAATACTTTAAAGACAAAACTTTTCTAAGTTAAATCAAACTTTGCATGCAAGAAGTCTAGCCTAATTAAATAAGGTAACTAGTGTATAACACAAGTTAGGTGACTTTAGAACTTGCATGAAACTAAAGTTCTTGGGCCTCAAGAAAGATACACACGCCCCAACCTTCCTAATCTCGGCCAAGACACTTGTTAACATAAAAGTGCATGCTTAAAATAAATATGACACTTAAAATAAAGTCACGCAACTAGTAACACAATTCAACTTGGCATTTAAGTAATATTAGAAAAATTAGTAATGCCAACACATTTCGTACTAACAATCTCCCCCTTTGGCTTTTCTAATTTTTCAAAACAAAGTAGTAGCTCAAAGTGTCAAAAATTGCCTAAGGGTTTTTAACTCATGTAAACAACTAAAACTCCCCCTTAGTATGAAAAACTCCCCCCTAAGATATATCAGAGCAAGATCATGTAATATGTCAAAGTAAAGAAATCATGCTAGATATATCCTGTTATGCTACACGTTCTTCTCACCCTTTTTGACAAAGGAGAAAAGCCAAAATGTATCCTGTAGAAAATGTCAGTAAGATTAGAGCTAAAAGGTATAAAACCCATATCAGAGGTCAAAACATTCTTCCTGCACTAAAATGTAGTAGCAGGCATAAGGAATTAAAAAACATGTAATCCAACAAAATTTAAAAGCATAAAAACAGAAATTTAAATGATTGTTTCAAAGAACATGAAATGCCTTTTGACAATTTTTCTTCCTTTCTTCTTTCAATTTTGTCCAAACTGGCAGGCTTCAATTATATTTCTTGGACTTCTTGGTTTTCTTTTTCTTCTTCTACTCCTTGTCATCATTCTTCTCAGCTGGTCTCTTATTCTTTTTCTTTGGAGTGGCAGTTTGGGATATATCTGACCTAGGTGGTGTTGCTGCTAGATCTACTGTATCCTGCTGCCAATTTGTTCCTATTGCTTGATGGTCAATTGCTTTCAATTATGCCCTGAGGAAATCTGCAATGTCTTCATCTTTGTAGGAAAAAGTTTGTCCATTTAATAATAGACAATGAACCATCAAACTGCACAAAGGATTAAAAGCAGTTAAAAAGTCATTATGAGATTGCTGAAAGGTAGTAAATTGATTTCTGAATCCTGATAATTCAGCTTCCAGTCTAGATACATGCTGCTTCAGTTCCTCTGTTTTTGGTTCTGCAGATGTCACAGAAGCAACAGATTGTGTTGCAGGTTTGAACACTTTAGTACAATGATTCTTTCTAAGCAGAGCAATAGGATGTTACCAAATGTTCCCTAACATTTCCTCAACTCCCTAATCCTTCAGATATTCAGAAATAATCCATGGAAAAGGAAGGTTGTAGGTTTTGGAAGCCTAGGTCCACTGCCAGATATACAGCTTTTTATCACTTCATACATATGCTGCCCCCAATCAAGTGTTTTCTTATTCCCCAGCTGACAAAGATTAAGTATCCTTAGTCTGTTCATTTTTGTCTTGTGAGTGAGTGGATCCAGATTAGTCATCACAAATTTGTGTAGCAACTTATATCTCAGAGACATCTGTGCTGTCCTAAAATCAGATCTTCTAGCTGGCCGATTTAATCCAATTAATTCCTAGGCTATCTCATTATTGGATATATTCTGCTTAGTGTATTCAGAAATATTAAGAGCTTGTTTGAAGTTCTTTATTTTTTCAATTTATATAGGGAATTTATAATGAGTGGAAATAAGTGGTGGAGATTTAATTGAAGTTTGAAATGTGTGGTGATTTTTGAGTAGTTGTCAAATCAACAGTCAAATCATGGTAGGTGAATTTATAAAGAGAAAAAATAAAGAGGATCAAACAACCCCTAAATTGCCTAGCCCTTATCCCACTTCGCAGACTATCTGGAGTAAACCTGGCCATTTTTCCCTTCACATAGATCTTAGATGTAAAGGAACACTTAGAATCACGAAGGTTCTTAGGAATATTAACCAAGAATTCCCTTACTAATGTCTCATTAGCCTTGTCTCTATAGTCAAATAATTTCTCAATTTTGAAAATTTTCACCAACTCTCCTAGACTAAACTTCTCAAAATCAGAAAACATGATCCTCCTCTTATATTAAAACTTTCTAAAAATCACATACTTCTTAAAGAGCTTTGCAGTTCTAGAATCATGAAAGGGGAAATTATAACGAACGAAAGAACCTCATGCAGTGTGAATCTCAGTGTGCCTGAAGTCCTTTGGGTCGTCATGATGTGTTTTGACCTCATTTGAGCCTTCTGGTGAAGAGTCTTCCCCAAATACATCTTGATCGGGTAAGTCTATTCCATTATCTGATTCTGATTCAAAATGAGTCCTCTTCTTTGGACTCCCAATCTTTACCCCGATTGGTCTATGTCTAGTTGGAATTTTTCTGACTGTTGCCTCAACTTTCTGTTTCCCGTTTTTGATGTCTTACCTTTTCTATTTCTCCTTTTCTGTGAATTTTTCAATTTCTTCAACCTCAGTAGAAAATTCCTCTGAATTTTCTTCTTCTTCTTCAGCCTCATACTCACTTTCGGATTTCTCATTCAACTTTTTTAATTTCTATTCTTTGTCAGGAGCAGATGTATCCTCTTCCGATCTTTCTGACTCTGAATTGTCAAACTTTTCTCTGTCAAATTTCTCTTTCACAGAATGTGAAGAGGATAGATTTCGTTCTGCCTTCTCCTTGACTGGAGATTTCTGTTGTTCTTCCTCAACAATCAGCTGTACCTCTTGATCTGCAAGATTTTCTTATTGATTTTCCCTAAAATCAGTAGGGTTTGAATGATCCCTGGCGATTGACAGTAGAATGTCTAGAAGATTTGGGGCTTCTTGAAGAATCTCATCCTATTGAACTTTAAGAACAGGAATATGTGGAATTTCCTGTTGTTTAAAAACTGATGCTTGTGGATTTTGCTGTTCGACAACTGGCGGTTCAGGTGGAATCGGGTTTTCTAGTGGCGGTTGTTCTTGATTATCCTTTGTTATAGGGTTTTGAATCTTCCCTTCGAACAACACCATTGCCCAAAGAGGATCAATTTTGTAAGGAACTTCATCTACTGGTTTATCCGGTGAGGGTACCAAAGTCGGATCAATTGATTCAGCCTGTGGGATTTCTTCCCGTGGTTACGCAGGAGGATAAGCTTGTACTGGATCTACCATCAGTGCTGTGACTTCCGATGGGCCTTCATCTACTTTTGTGCTTTGCGTAGTACGGCTTCCGTGACGACCACGTCCTCTTCTTCCCCTGCCTCTTGTACCTATTCCGGCAGTTGTACCCTTTCCGGCCATGATTCTCTGCGATGCGATAGATTTTTGAACAGAAACACAAGAATTCTTAGAAAGTTTTGGAGAATTTGATAGCAATTAGTTTTCAAGAATGAGAGAGTTTCAGTCAAGGTTAAGAAAAAGAGGGAAGATTATGACAATAAGAGGGAAAATAAAAAGTCTTTGACGTTGGTTTTCAAAATATGCCCATTAGAGATTTAAAAAATTGTACGAACGGTTTACCTGTAATTGCCACAAATAGAAGCTCAGCCAAATATATGCTGCTTGACCCATCAACTAAAGTACGAGATGCATCTAGGCTAGAATAATACTGTCAAACATATGCAAATGTAATGAACTAACATTAATTTAATTAACAGTACTGAATACTTCCTCAAATAACTTTTGAAGTTCACACCATGAAGTATTCAATCAATTGAATTGTTCTCAATGGAAGGAATTTAATTTCTGAATAGAATTTCTTTTGAATTTATCTTTTTATAGTCAATCTTGACTTCACTTTGCACCTTGTGAGGACCTGACTTATTGAGACTTATGAGTGAACCATAAGAAGACCGATCATCATCTGAACAATTCTTATAAAAAGAATACAACTTTTAAATCCTCGACTTGCTCGACTTTTTCTATAAGTTTGAGCATTGTCTTTTGAGGGTAAAGGTAGCTGCATGCACTTAAAGATTTGGTTGACTGGTAACTTTTGCCCTTACAAACATTGTTCCTTAGACATTATTGGTCATATGTCACGCTGAAGAGTGTATATACTGACCACAGGTCTACATCAAAATTATGACTCTCAATCAGAATACCTCTTATGGTGTAAAGCGGGCTGGACGTATTCCATCCTTCTTATGCAGTTTATCTTTATGGAATCAGGAGAACAAGTTTTGACTCATCTCTTTAGGATGCATCCCAGTGATATCCTGCACAAATATAAAATGATTTGATTAATATGATCATGAATGACACACAAATCACACAACTAACTGAAAAATGCAAATAATAAAAACTTTTTGTTTTTCTGAAATTTTCTCATTTTTCACCTTTTTATTTATTTACAATGTAATGCATTTTTCTTTTCATGATGTTGAGCCTATTTAGGCTATATGCAAATGCCAATCTGTTTTCTTAGGCCTTCAAGCCTAGATGCATCCAATGCTTTAGTAAACAGATCTGTAAGCTGATATTCTATCTGAACATACTCCAAGGCAATCACTTTCTGTTCAACCAACTCTCTGATAAAATGATATGTTATCTCAATATGCTTAGTCCTAGAGTGTTGAACTGGATTTTTGGAAATATTTATAGCACTTGTATTATCACAGAAAAAAGTGGTCTGATCTTGTGAAATTCCATAGCCCTCCAACATCTGTTTCTTCCAAAGAAGCTGTGTGCAACAACTTCCTGCAGCTATGTAGTCTGCTTCTACTGTGGAGAGTGAAATGTAATTTTGCTTCTTACTCATCTAGGCAACCAGGTTGTTCCCCATGTAGAAACATCTTCCTGAAGTACTCTTTCTGTTATCAACATTCCCAGCCCAATCTGTATTTGAGTATCCAACAAGATTAGCATTGGTATCCTTAGAAAACTATATGTCATACTCTGTTGTTCCACTGACAGATTTGATAATCCTTTTAACCGCAGCCAGATGTGTCTCTCTCAGCTTTGACTGATAGTTTGCACGCACATCTACACTAAAGGATATGTATGGCCTGCTTGCTGTCAGATAGAGTAAACTTCCAATCATGCTACGATAAAGAGTAGGATCAATCTGCTTTGCTTGATCATTCTTTGACAATTTCAAATTGGTAGCCATTAGAGTTCTCATCGGTTTAGAATCTTCCAAGCCAAACTTCTTTACCAGATTTCTAGCATACTTTTTCTGAGAGATAAAGATGCCAGATATGTCCTGCTTCACTTGTAATCCCAGAATGTAATTTCTGGGATTACATTTCACCTACCATACTCATTTCAAATTCTGTTTGCATTGTCTTGATGAACTTCTTTGTCTTGGCTTTTGAAGTTGATCCAAATACAATATCATCCACGTATATTTGAGCAACAATGATTCCTTTCTTTAGTGGCTTGATGAATAAGGTCTTGTTAGTATCTCTTCTGTTGTACTCTTGTTCAAGAAGGAAAGTGGTGAGTCTCCCATACCAAGCTCTATGAGCTTGTTTTAATCCATATAGAGTGTTCCTCAACTTGTACACATGATCAAGATACTGTGGATAAGTAAATCTGGGTAGTTGCTCAACCTATGCTTCCTCATTCAAAATGCTATTGAGAAGTGCACTATTTATATCTATCTAATATAGCTTGAAATCCACATGACATGCCACTTTAAGTAGTAATCTGATTGATTCAACACTGGTTACTAGTGCAAATATCTCATCAAAGTCTATCCCTTCCATCTCGGTATAGCCTTGAGCCACAAGCCTTGCTTTGTTCTTGATGATCTTACCTTGTTAATCAGACTTGTTTTTGAAGACCCATTTTGTTTCAATAACATTGCCAGCATAGGGTCTTGACACTAGTTCTCAAACTTGATTCCTTTCAAACTGATTCAACTCCTCTTGCATTGCTTAAACTCAATTATCATCTTGTAAAGCTTCCTTTACATTTTTAGGTTCAACGGTTGAAATGTAACACATGTGACCAAATTCTTGTTGAAATTTTCTTCTGGTCACCATCCCTTCTTTTCTAGATAAGATGTTGTCAACTGGATGTACCTTCTATTCTGGTAGGTAGTTGTCTAAGTTCTGGTTCTAATTTAGGTTCTGATTCATATTCAGATTTTGCAGTTTGTTCATTTTGACCTCCAAGGGATGTATCTCACTCAGGATTTACCTGTCCTGATGCGATTATTTGAGGCATGATATGTTTTGACTCAGTTTTGTCAGTCTGATTCTGTACTGTGATAACTTCTAGATTTTCAATTTCAGGTTCCTGCGAATAAACGGAGTAGTCAGAAGTATCATCAACTCTAACATTTACAGACTCAATAATATTCTGAGTTCTCATATTATAAATTCTATAAGCCTCAGAATTCTCAGAATATCCAACAAAGACTCCTTCATCAGATTTGGCATCAAATTTATCCAGGTGATCTTTATCATTCAATATATAGCATTTACTACTAAAAACATGAAAATAGCTCAACCTCTGTCTTTCAAAATTTCATATGGAGACTCATTAGTTCCAGGTTTAAGTGTTATTCTATTAATGATGTAGCATGCAGTGTTGATTGATTCTGCCTATAACTTAGCAGGTAATTTCTTACTATTAAGCACAACTACAGTCATTTCCTGCAAGTTTCTATTTTTCCTTTCAACTACACCATTTTGTTCAGGAGTCCTAGGTGCAGAGAATTCATGCATGACACCATATTTTTCACAGAAATCAAAAAATAAAAATTATCAAACTCTTTGTCATAATCACTTCTGATTCTTTTCAATGTAATACCTTCATCAGGGTTTTCATTTGAAAGCTTCTAGAACAAAACACAAAATTTGTCAAATGTATCAGACTTTTCTCTAATGAAATCAACCCAAGTATATCTAGAAAAATCATCAACATAGGCGTATATGTACCTCTTATCACCAATACTTTCAGTCTGAATAGGACCCATCAGATCCATGTGTATGAGTTGAAATACATTGGGGGTAGATAGGTATTGACCTGCTTTATGTGAATTCCTGGTTTGCTTACCTTTCTGACATGGTTCACATATGCTTTCAGGAATGGTTTTCAATTCTGCAATACCTCTTACAACTCCATTTTTGGTCAATCTGAGTAGACTTTGATAGTTCATGTGACTCAATCTCTTGTGCCAAAGTTCTGCTGGGTTAGTATAAGCAACTTTACAAGCAAGCTTTGGATTCAAAATGTAGCATTTGTCACTAGACCTAACACCTTTGAGTAAATTTTTTCCAAGTTAGTTTGACTCAGGGTCAAGATCAAAAACTTTACACTCAGTTTTAGAAAAGAATACTTTAAGATTATCATCACATAATTGACCAACACTCAAAAGACTTGCCTTTAATCCATAAACAAATAAAATATCTTTTAGAGTGGGTAATCCTTTAAAGCAGATATTTTCAGATCCCTCAATGTAACCTTGTTGTCCATCGCCAAAGGTAACTAAACCTGTTTCACCTTTGTGGAAATTGGAAAGCAGCTCTAAGTTACCTGTCATGTGTCTAGAATATCTAATATTAAAATATCAAGTGTTAGGGATTAAAACACTTAAAGAAAGTTTCACAACATAACTCTTCTACTCACCATTTTTCACCTAAACCTGTTTTACCTTACCTTTTGCTTCATGTATTTGGCTTTGTGTATATTGATCAAGTTAATATATTTTTGACAACTAAAAACAGCATGACCAAATTCACCATAAAAGTTAAAATTTACCTGACTGACCTTACCATACACGTTGGAGGTCTGAACTGGTCTGACAATAGCAGGTTGGTTTCTGGCAGTCTATAGTTTCTACTTTGGTGGACTGTTCTTTTGGACAGTTCTACTTGGAGAGGGTCCAAGCATATCTTGCTTAGGTCCAGAATTCTGTTTTTGTCCTGTAGGCTCTTTTTGGAAGTTTTCCCCTAATTCTTTCACGAAAACTGTCTACTAGACAACTTTTCCTTTTCCTTTGTATCCTAGCCCAGATATATCCCTTGAAGGTCTTCCATACTTCAGGACTTCATTCAACCTTGCAGCTCCTATTGCCAATTGTTGATCCTTTCATTGGCATGCTTTAGATTAGTTTTTAGTTGATTGATTTGCTCATCTTTTTCATCAACGGATTTTTTATCAATGGATTTCTGCAGATCCCTCTTTTCATCATCGAAAAACTATATCATGACTTGAAGCATGTAGATTTATCTTGTTCTGCTATCAATTGATTTTTCAGTACTGCACAGTTTGGACAGGATTTCTCCTTACTTGAAGATGGTTTTACAATGTTAGTAGTGAGGTAGTTCGTAGAACTGGACTAAGGCTAGATATGTATTGTCAGGATTGTAATCTATTCTTCTAATGACGTTTTTGATACTGAGCCAGACATCTCCTCCTCGTCTTCACTCCAGGTAAACTTTATTGCCTTTTTGCCTTTCTTTTTCTGAGATCGGAAGAGCCACAGCTATATGGCCGTAACCTTTATATTCATTGCATTTTATTCTACTAGCAGATTGTGGTTTAGAAAAGGTGTTACCTTGCATCTCCTGTAGCTAATCTTCTTCTGTTGATATGGTTGTTGCTCACCATCTTGATTCTGATTTTGTTTTTGATATGGTTTCTAAGGTTTATATTGATTTCTAAATCTCCCACATCTTTGTTGTTTGTTCTTTAAGAACCTTTTGAATTGCTTGGTAAGGACTACCATGTTATCCTCATTATCAGTATCTTTCTCTGACTCAGAATCCTCCACCTTGCTTTTGAACGCAATCCCGGGTTTCTTCTCCTTTTTCTTTTAGACATATTCAGCTCGTATGATAACAAGGATCCTACAAACTCTTCAAAAGGCATCTCGTCTAGGTCTTTACTTTCTTCGATGGCAGTGACCTTCATCTGGAATCTATCTGGAAGAGATCGTAGAATTTTCTTGACAATCTTCCGATTAGAACATATCTCGCCTAGAGCCTGTGCCTGATTGGTGATTTCACGCAACAGTGCATAATAGTCCTCAGACGTGTGCTCTTCCGATCTTTGTGATTTGCTCAAACTCAAGAGTGAGCATCTTGAGCCTTGAGGACTTGACTACAGTTGTTCCTTTATTAGCAACTTGAAGAGTATCCCAAGCTTCCCTAGTAGACCTACAATTAGTGACAAGCTTAAATTGACTTTGATCTATAAAGAAAAAAATAGCATTTAAAGCTTTAGAATTCCATCTATATGTAGTATTTTCTTCAGCAGTAAATTAAGCATCGGGCTTAACAGAAAGTATCATCTGCAGTAGTGATAGTGTGTGCTGTGTAGCCAGTATGAATAGAAGTCCAAGCCCTATTATCAATAGACTGAATATAAATTTGCATGCAAACTTTCCAATAAGCATAATTAGACCCGTCTGTAATATGTAGTTTAACAGAAGATGTATCCATGTCTAGATGAACCTGATCTCACTAATAATTTAAGTGAACCCGCTCTGATACCAACTGTAAATACGGTGGTTATTTAGAATATAATCAGGATATATCCTACCTAGCTTCTTAATAGTTATTTTGGTGTAAAGTGTTGACCTAGATAAGTCTAGCTCAGGTATGTATGTGAAAATTAAAAACACCAGAATTGTTGACACAGAAACCTAAATGGGAAAACTGGGGGCACCATTGCCACGGGACAAACAATCCACAAACATAGATAAGAGTTTAGTATAGCTTGAAAGGCTCAGTGATATCGCAATATAGACTAAACATTTAAAAGGAAAAACTTATAAAAGAAACTCACTTCTTTACACCTTTTGACTTGTGGCAACGAGCACTGTTCTTGTCATGTCGCTATCGCGCTCACACGGGAACGTACATCAAGCCTTCTAGAATCCACCTGGACACATCGTGGGAAACAAGACCTCCTAACCCTCTTCAACATTGTGTGGATCATCCCTTGCACATTTATGATCTCCAATCAATGCACTATGTAGGGTTTTGCTAAAGAAACAAGGATTAAGACATTGAAGTCCAAATGCAAGTGTAGAACTCGCGGGTTTTAGGCAGTGTGTTTGTTCTCATTTCAGCCGAGCTCTTGAAAATATTGCAAGAATAATTTTGCACAACTCGTCGTCTCTACAATGCGTTGATCTATAAGAGAATATATATAGGATGGTCTTTTAATTCTTGTGCAAGACAAGAGACCGAATCCATATAGAAATAAAGCATAAGGCAAGTTAGAAATTCATAATACCTTAAAGACAAAACTTTCCTAAGTTAAATCAAACTTTGCAAGCAAGAAGTCTAACCTAATTAAATAAGGTAACTAGTGTATAACACAAATTAGGTAACTTGAGAACTTGCATGAAACTAAAGTTTTTGGCCTCAAGAAGGATACACACACCCCCAACCTTCCTAATCTCAGCCAAGACACTTGTTAACATAACGTGCATGCTTAAAATAAATATGATACGTAAAATAAAGTCAGGCAACTAGTAACATAATTCAACTTGACAGTTAAGTAATATTAGAAAAATTAGGAATTAGTAATGCCAACACACTACAAAAAATCATGGCTTTTGAAATGGATTTTTTGGTTTTTGAAACCATGAAATCCATTCCTACAAGTTATTACGAATAGATTATTTCGGATAGAAATTTCGTTACTTTTCTAGTGGTGGCTGATATAATCCTAACCGAAATTCCGTTGGCAATCATTTCAAATCGAAAAATCCGTTGGTAATCAAGAACATAAATTCCGTTCCAAATACTTTACCTTCATCCATAGAAATTCCGTAGCTGAAAGCATTTACAATTGCAAACGGAATTTCGGTAAAAAAAACCATTACGTACATAATTTCGGTTTGAAATTCCACTAACGGAATTTTTGTTGCTGAAATCATGGAGCATTAGCAACATATTTTTAGCATATAAAACCAGAAACCATTAGCAATGGACGGAACCGGTGTTCATTCAAGACTGACACCCATCAAACCAGCAACAAACAGATTTTAGCTCGGTTGGTTCGGTTTAAAAACAATTTAGATTTTCTATCTTTAAATTGTTTTTAATTTTAGACTATCACAAATTTTAAGGAAGCATCTGGTTGGAGCTGGAGAGATAAAAATACTTAATGTTAAAATAGACAATTCAGCAATAGAGCCAACTCATCCAACACTTGAAATATCAATCTGAATGCCTTTCTTTAAATAATTGAAAACCACCATCAATATTTTGTGGGTTTTCTATATGGGGCTTGGGTCTTCCTATTTCTGTTGTTCAAAATGTATTTCCATTATTATTGTGTGGCTTCTGAGTTTCTTTAGATCTGATTTACGATTTCTGTGTTTGTCTTCTGCTTGGTTTTTTTGGTTCAATTGCTGAGATTCCTTCGGTTTTGTGGTTTCAATTTGGGGTATCAGTGGTTCAGCATGCTTTGGTTCAACTCGGTCTGATTTAACTCAGTTTACACCCTCCAACCTGCCAATTGAACCGATCTGATTACATCTTTTCATGAACTGACTGAACTAAACAGGAAAACTGGCAAAACTAACCAACTCAGTTCAGTTTGGTTTGGTTCATCGAGTTAACTCAGTTGACTTGGTTAAAATGCCCACTCCTAATTCTTACATATTATCTGAAGTTTCAAAAATTAGTTGAAGATTATCCAATACGATTCGTGTTCTGTGAAGGGAAAGAGTAATCGATTGAGAATAAGATAAGGGAAGAAAGGAAAAGTAAATAATTTAAGAATAATAAAGAAACTACATTAGGAATTAAAAAAATAAAAAAGGAAATCTAGTACACCAGTGCATCACCAGTGACATCATTAGTGAGCTTACAATGTCACACAAGTGGCGAGAAAATAAAAAATCAGACAAACTTCTCTTATTATTAATATATATAGATTATTAAATCCAGATTTACCAACGAAAGAATTTGTAGAGAATATCGGTTCGAAACATCAAAGTATTTTCACCAACGGAAAATTTGTTCTAGATAGGAATAAAACTTCACCGACTGAAAACCCGTCATTGATTACCAACGGAAAATATTTCGTTTATGAAACTTAGGCACAAAATCACCGTTGTTAAAAATAATATCATGTTTGACAACAGAAAATCAGTTGGAAACATGAATACACCTTCACCCACCGGTAACTTGTTGCTAATCTCCAACGGATTCCAATAAAAAAATTTTCGTTGGTAATTTTGATACCAATCAGCTATTCTAAAAAATGATGATGAATTTGTTAATGAGAAATCAGTTGCTTAATAACAATGGAATCTTCTATTAACAAAAATCCGTTTCTAATACAACAGTACCAACCAAAATTCAGTTTCTAAGTGATTTATGTATCCATGCATAATATTAGGTACAAAATATCAGTTGGGGAAAAGTCTATACATTTACAAACAGAAAATCCATTTCCAAATACCAACAGAATATTTCTGTTGGAAATTTTCTGTTTGTGGAGGTAATTAATTTTGTAGTGACATTTCGTAGTAACCGTTCAGGTAGAGTCTACCTGCTGGTTCGTAAGCTTAAAATTTTGGTCTGTTAGTGGCAACACACTTTATCATTTTTGTTACCCCATTAAAACTTGATACTGAAAGAGAGAGATAATTGAATAGAGTACGAAGATAATGCTAAAATGACGAATGAGGCCAAGAGTGGACAACATTTGCTTCGTTTTGTAAAATGTAGGCTCCAAATGGTCGTTTTTTGGCAACATGTCCTTAATGATAGTCATAAGCCGATCATAGCACGCAATAGGCATGTTATATTCAGATTTGTAATTCGTCAACTGTGACATTGCTGAAAGCTTGGTATGCTTAATAAACCTAGCCATAAAGGGTGGTCCGCTTCTTCAAGTAATTTAAAAAACTTTGCAGCTTCTGTGTTCAGTATTTCTTCCTCGAGCTCAGCTTGGCTAAGGTTTCTTCGACCACCATAGTCTGTAGGTTATATTCCATTCCTCCTTGCGCTCCTGGCGAGCACAGATGATGATTCACCAAAATATCGAAAATTGAATCTAAATGGTTCACCATGTGCACTCCAATTGGTATATCCACCTACTAAACCATGTTTGTAAAATACAATTTTATATCATGTTGTTTAAGGTACACTCTATTCTTAAATGTATCACATAGGCATCTAATCATGTCCACCACATTCGGTTGTGAAAATGCATACACAGGGAAAGTTTCAACACCATCAACCTATCTTCCTGAATATATCCTATTCACTAGTCGAATATATATTCTACTACGATCTGCCGCCATACTGCATAGAAACATAAAAGGAATAGTAAAAAAGACAACAAATAAAGGCAAAAAAAAAAAAAAATCTACTTCAACATTAGCATAACAACAATTTGCAATGTAACACAATATTATGCAAAATGAAGGAAATTCAACTTAAACACATAGAAAACATCAAGTAATTTAAAAAATTCAAAAGAAGTTTTAGTGTACATGCCAAGAATTTTAAGGTCGTAATTTTAATTCACAATTTTTATGTAACTTAATTAATTCATATTAAAGAGGTGAAAAAAATTTTTCATTTTCATCAAATTTACTAATTGAAAATAATAGTTTTGCCACTCAGGTGATAATATATGTGTGTGTAATGTAATTTAACTTTTTGCAATATTAATTTTAAGGTTACAATAATATTTTCATATACTTCATTTAACAAGCTACAAGAATTTAAACGAGTCATTATTATAGGCGGAAACATTACAATCGTATGCAATTTTTCTAAATCACGTAAAAAAAAAGGATATCCCTCCTATTTTTTTTTTTTAATATTTCGGTTTATTTTCTCTTTTTCTTTTTTTTAATCTAGCACACTAATTTCATATAACTACTATTTAAACAAATGTGATAAATTTTATATTACCATCTTTAATTTCAAATACCTAGCTATACCACACACTCATGTAATTAATTTCAGTGTATATATATTACCTCAAAAAAGCATATATAATAAGAAAAGAGGGTCAAAATCAACAAAACAAAATTATTCATGAAGTAAACATGAGAAATCGCAAAAGCATATGTAGCTTAGCTTGTTGATGGATTCAATTGTTAAACTTTGATCTTCATATTAAGTCTAAATTAAAGAGATGAGAATGTAGATATATGTGGCTGCAAGAGCAAAAAAATAATAAGAACACAGAAACGTAAAGAAAGACTAGTTCTGGGATGGGAAAGTCAGAATGTATGCATTACCCATTACCCCTCGCCTTTGTTTGTCGAAACTTCCTGATGGATTTTCTGATCCGTCAGAAATCTCCGACCACGCCTCTTCCCGTGGGTATGTTTCGACAGAGTTTGGTGTCTCGTCGAAAGTTTCCAATGGAAGTGCCCCCTCATAAGAAAAGAATGGGCGCTGATGGCCTGGTTTTTAGTAGTGTTAACTTGAATTGAAAGTGTAATATATACAAGATCTGAAGTCCAAAAGGCATCTCGCATAACATTGTTGCAATATGAAATTAAAGAAAAAAAATGGTCACACTATATGTTAAATAAAAAAGTCACACGATTATTAATGTCGAGGTCTTATTTAATTTTCATATATGAGTATTAACATCAAGGTGTTATTTTGCACATTTTGGATTGGTCGAGACAAAAGTTAACTTACCATATCTAAATAAAGAAGATCTTGTGCTCAAGAATTTGTCCACACGGATTCTTGCACATTCGTTATGTGAGTATTAACATTGAGGTGTTATTTTGCAAATTTTGGATTGGTCGATACAAAAGTTAACATATCTTCTCTAAATAAAGCAAATCTCGTGCTCAAAGAATTTGTACATAGGGATTCTTGTACATTCGTTATACATTATGAATGCAAAAAAAAAAAAAAAAAAAAGAAAAACATTATCATCGTCTGGAAGGAAAGGATTACCATTGAGTTTGTTTTCTACTTGAAATTTTGAAATGGGGTGCTACATGGAACTTTGTAGTTCAATCCTCTTAGCATCGGGATTATGTGATATAGTTTGATTAGATTAGATGACTTTAGTGATGCTTAATTAAAATGTATGATAAAGATTACGAACAAAATAGAATAAACTAGGGTTAACTTCACAAATTTTCCCCAACATTTCAGTTTAGTCTCGATTTCGTCCCCAACCTTTGTTTTGTCACCTCACAACCCCTAATCTTTGATAAATATGCACAAATCATCCCTTTTTACACTATTCCACCAAAATTTTAACAAAAGGACGATTATACCCCTTTAAACCTTTTAATTTTTTTTTAAAAAAAGTTTGAAAATAATAAAAAACTTAAAAACCTGTTACACCCCACCCACCCACATCCCCCTCCCCATCCCCCTCCCCCTCCCCCTCCCCCCTTCGGCTGGAAGTTCGGCCGCCGGCTAGCCGCAGGAGTTGCTGCTCTGGCAGCATTTGTTGCCAAAATGTGGGGGAGAATCTCCCCCGTATTTGGCAGCGAAATGGGGGAGATTCCTCCCAATTTGTGCTGCTCCAACAGCATTTGCCACCAAAATTGGGGGGGGGGGGGAGGAATCCCCCCATTTGTACTGCCATTTCTGGTAATGAAGTGGGGGGATTCTTCCGCCTATTTGTGCTGCTCCGGCAGCATTTGAAATCTTGTGGCCATCTCCGGCAGCATTTGTGTTGCCAGAGCAGCACAAATGGGGGGAGAATCCCCCCATTTCGTTGCCATTTCCTGCAGCGAATTGGGGGGGATTCTCTGCCCCCCAATTTGGGCAGCAAATGCTGCCAGAAATGGCCGCAATTGTGCTGCTCCAGCAGCACAAATGCAGGGAGAATCCCCCCATTTTGACAGCAAATGCTGTCGGAAATGGCAGCAATTTCTTGTGCTGCCGGAGCAGCACAAATAGGGGGAGAATCCCCCCATTTCGCTGCCATTTCCAGCAGCGAAGTGGGGGATTCTCTCCCCCATTTTGTAGCAAATTCTGCCGGAAATGGCAGCAATTTTTGTAGGGGTGGGTTTTTTTAGTTTTTTATTATTTTTAAACATTTTTAGAAAAAGTTTAAAATGTTTATAGGGGGTATAATCGTCTTTTTTATAAAAACTTGGCGGAATAGTGGCAATAGGGACAATTTGTGTGCATTTTTGAAATGTTGGGGGCTGTGGTGTGTCTTAAAAAAGGTTGGGGAAGAAACCGGTTCTTAACCTAAAGGTTCGGGACGATTTACGAAATTAACCCAAGTTTTAATTAAGGTAGGAGTCTTATTTTTAGTAGGGTTAATTTCACAAATCGTCCCCAACCTTTCAGTTTAGTCTCGATTTCATCCTCAACCTTTGTTTTGTCACTCCATAGCCCCCAACCTTTGATAAATATGCACAAATCGTCCCTTTTAACACTATTCCATCAAAATTTTAACAAAAAGATGATTATACCCCCTTAAACCTTTTAAACTTTTTAAAAAAAAGTTTGAAAATAATAAAAAACTTAAAAACCACCCCTACCCACCGCACATCCCCCTTCCCCCTTCAGCCAGAAGTCGGCTGCCGGCTGCCGAAGTTGCTACTCTGGTAACACAAATAGGGGGGAGAATCTTCCCCCCATTTTGGCAGCAAATGCTGCCAGAGCAACAACTCCGGAGGCTGGCAGCCGGACTTCCGGCTGAAGGGGGGAGGGGGACAGGGGGAGGGGTGGGTGGGGTGGTTTTTAAGTTTTTTATTATTTTCAAACTTTTTTTAAATAAATTTAAAAGGTTTAAGGGGAGTATAAGCGTCCTTTTGTTAAATTTTGGTGGAATAGTGTAAAAATGGACGATTTGTGTATATTTATCAAAGTTAGGGGCTGTGGCGTGACAAAACAAATGTTGAAGACGAAATCGAGCCTAAACTGAAAGGTTGGGGACGATTTGTGAAATTAACCCTTTTTAGTATTTGCATTGATTATTATTATTTTTTTTTTTTTTGTAATTTGTTCAATGTTTTCCTTTTTTTTATTTTTTCCAAAATATTTTTAATATAAGTATTTTTGCAATTTGTTTTCAATAATTACTACAAGAAGCAAAATAGTTATAATTGAGAGTATTTATGCAATTTGTTATAAATGTTACTGCTTATATGTAAAATTCCCATCTTTTAACTATAGTTATTATCCAATTATTATTTATTTTATTTAATACATTAAAGTAGAAATCTAGTCTAGGTCTAGCTTTTAGTCGGTTACAATAGTCTAGGTCTAATTTTTTACTTTATGATGAGACAGATTATATATCGTTCTCTTGATATATGCTAATTCACTTACTCTAATTGATTGATGGCTGTAAAACTTCTAATTTTGTATTGTGTATCATGAGGTCAACAAATTTCATTCCTAACAGATCTATGGTAGAATAAATTTTTTTCGGGGACAACCCTTGAAACTGTTAACCCCTCACTATCTTCTCTAAATTTAGTTAGGTCCTGTCTAATCTTTTAGCTTCGTCCCTGACAAAGCCCCTCTTTGATTTTCTTGGTTATTGATGTATATTTGGCTAATTCGCACAATATAATTGTAACCTTTCACTTCATTGTGCAATATAACCCTAACCTTTTAAAATTCGCAATTATAACATCAAATCTCACTTTTTTTACGCAATCTAACCTTTTTATTTGATAAAGACATCAAAATTTAAAATTACTATTCAATAAAACTTTCAGTTCAAGTTACTTCTTAAAATAGAGAGGTTGTTGGAAATACTTTAATGATCAACCTTTGGTAGGTCTTGATGTTCGATTTTCGATTTCGCTTAGTGAAATGACAAAAATCGAACCGAAAATTTCGGTTTCGGTCTTATTAATTTCAAACCAAACGTTTGGTTTCTTTTCAATTTTTTTGCTCGGTTTTTGTATTTGATAAAGTTACACTTCGCTAAATATAAAAATGAAAACAAATTTTAAAAGAGAAAACTATTGAAACTAAACATGGGTAATAAAGTTGTAAAAACGACGCTAAAACTAAGAAAATAGTAATCAAAATATTAAAAAATTGTACTAAATTTAAATATAAGCTCAAAACTAAATTCGAATATAAGTAAATGGTTTTTAGTTTAGACTTAAAACCGAAAACCGAAGCAGAAAATCATTCGATTTTCGATTTCAATTTCAGCTTCAATTTTTTTCCAAGAAAACTAAACAGTTTCATTCGGTCTCAGTTTTTTTGTCCACCCGCAGAGATATTGATATAAGAGATAATCTTCCTCTCTTTTCTTTTTCTGTTTTTTTAATGGTTTCCCATGTCGGACTTCAACGATTTCTTATCTTATCTTAATATAAAAAGTCTCAAACTTTAGAAAATTAATTGTTAATTTTAGAGGAATAGAATTTAAAACATATATATATATATATACACACACACTAGTGGACGCACGTGCGTTGCATGTGTTTTGTTTCATTTTTTGCTAGAATCAGCCTGGATAGTTTAGCATAATTCAGTAGTTTAGTTGGTACAAAATAATATTGAAAATTCTAAGAAACTGGATATATATTCAACTGAACAAATTGGGGGTGGGGGGGGGGGGGAATCCCCCACAATTCGCAAATTCCTTAAATGTGCAATA
>CAVNYN010250998.1:0-11806 GCA_963692815.1 Nyctanthes arbor-tristis
TAAGCAACCAAGATTTGGGTGTGAAGAAATTATTTCAGTATCATTCTCAGTTGCAAAACCAGAAAACCCAGCCCCCATGTATAGCTAGAAACAAGAAGTACCCAATTATTATAATGGGGAAAAAAACCAAAGAAATTAAACTTGCAGGGAAACGGCTTAATTTGACGTAATTGGAATTGAATCTGGAAATGGAGAAGAAGTGGAGACAGAATATGTGAACATGAAACAGATGTGTGCTTTTGGAATAGGACTACGCATCTTTCTTTATGACAAGGAACCCATTAAATTATCATTATGGATTGTGATTGTGAAAGGAAGGATCATTTCATAGATCGGAAGAGCACACGTCTTATGTGCCCCTTTGACTCTTGTCTCCAGCCCCAAAAATTAAGGACCATGCATATGTGTGTTGTATAGGTACATTGAAGGAAAGAAACATAAAATTATGCTAAACTTGATTAATATGTGTGTATATATCGTACATAATGTTAATTAACTATGGTGCATGCACCTAATATTATAAGTGCTAGCTAGTTAATTAACATGTTGGTGTTGCATTAATTAATATAAGTCAAATCAAAAGGAGTGGCCGTTAAGGATCGATATTGATGTCTTGCTGAAATTATAATATAGGATTTGCCAACCAGATTATAACATTTATATATCCAAGAACAGTGGCAAGAAACATGTGTTTAATTAATTATCTTTTTTAACTTTGAATCCAAGGAGAGAGCATGAAGATCTACCTATCAACGTGAATTAATCATTGATTCACTGCTCGTGATTGCATCATTTTATGCCAATAAAAATTAGAATTTTGAAAATTAGCATCCAGTTAGGAGGGTAGCGTCAATAGAACTATTCTTCTTTATATAGTAGGTACTAAAGACAAATTAAGATAAAATTACTTAAGTCACAAAAGGTTTATCCTTTTACATTCACATCCACATAGACAATGGTACTCGATTTTTTCTTTTTTCTTGTTCGGTCATAATTACCTATTTTATAATTCGCCTTTGTAAAATATAGGATAATTGGCACTATCTAACCTCAACTTTTCATTTTCTTGTGCAATCTAACCTCTAACCTTTATAATTTAGCAATTATAGCATCAAATCTCACATTTTTGACTCAATCTAATCTTTTTTAACTCAAAAATACTATAGTACCCCCATCAAATTTTAATCGAACAAAAAATTACTATTAAATAAGAAATAGATAAACATAAGAAAAAATATCATTTAATTAGATTTTAAAAAAATGAACCGACGAGAATTTAGCAATGACAATTAGATGGATTGATCCGCTCTTCTATCTGCCTAATGCGGGGTAGGCGCGGCCCATATTGATGTTAAGGTGGGGCTGGATGAAACGATTTTTTGATTTGTCTATCAATCTAATTTGTTATATTCTTTGTCTTTTTTTTTTTTATGAACTTCTCATTTATTTTATATTTTTTATCCATTTTAGTTAAACGAATTGTCAAAGGCAGAGCAAGGCGGGCACCCTTGGTCCATCCCGTTTATTGAAAGTATCATGGCGAATCAGGTATTTTTTGTCATCACTATATGAATTTAACAGTGTCTCAAAATAAATACTAAAATTTAATATTCGTTATTTAATTTAATTATTTTATTTTATACTAATTTTAACTTAAATTAAAATTTGATGGTATTTTTAATATAAAAAGTTTAGATTGCGCAAAAAATATGAGATTTAAGATTATAATTGTCAAGTTTAAAATGTTGTGATTAGTTTGCACAATAGATTAAAAATTTACGATTATATTGTGCCAATTAACTTAAAATATATTACTAGTATCTGTCCACGTCTTTTTTTATAGTGATTTGTCACTTTTTAATTATTACCATGCATTGATTGGTACTTAATTAATTTCAGATACCATGCACTGGACTACATATATATTGGAAATTTCTAAGGAACCAGGGCCGGGATCCTTATGAAGCCCGATTTTCAGTGAGATGCTGCAATGTGGTGTGTATCAGGTTAGGTGTCAGTCTGTGATTAGAAACCGAGTTCGTAAAGAACCCGGCCTTATTTCCATAGCTGGATTAACTTTAATTAATGTAAGTTATATAATAATTAATTAAATAAAAACTTCATTATTAATTAAGAAAATGAAATTGTGAAGGTTAAATTTTTTTTGCTCCTTTTTTGAACGACAAAAGCTTTCAATATGTTTTCAGTCTAGGGTTTATACTATTAGTTTTTCCAGTAGTATTCGATATATTGATAAATACCAATTAATTAATTATTATAGTGATAACCGCTTACTCTTGGATCACAATTTAAGCGTATCCAATGTTTTTTTTTTCTAAAAAAAATATCCAATGTCAATGTTGTAGCGTCACATTAGTGTCGGATCTAGAAAAAATTTTTTCCGCACAAGGTTAGAATAAAGAAAATTCAACTTAAATATTACAACAACATTAGACTAGATTACTTGTAGGAAATCTAAGAAAAGAATGGGTTTTTGAAATGAGACATATATTTCATAAGACATACAATTTTATTTTACCTACACGCATGCAATACATGCGCATGTATAATAACATGCATGCGCCTAGATGTTTGACACATATACACGCATGCATAATAACATGCATGTGTGTAGGCAAAATAAAATCATTATTTATAAGACTCAAATGTAATGGACAATCTCTATCATTCATTTCCAAAAGGGTAAATTTCACATATCGTCATTAACCTGTGCATTTAGAATCGCCTGCGTCCTTAACTTTTTTTTTAACACGCTAAGTCCTCAATCTTTCATAATTGCACATAAAAGGTCCCTCCTAACAAAATCCCTCCAAATTTCCGTTAAGTGGTAGATGAAATTATCTTTATATCCTTATCATTTAAATTAAAAAAAGGGGGGAAAACCCCACCCCACCCTACCGCACCGCATCGAACCGAACCAACAATGTCTTAGGCTATCGGAAATGGCAGCATTCCTGCAGTTAAAATGGGGGAGTTTTCCCCCTTTCATCTGCCGGAAATGGCAGATAATGGGGGAGCTCCTCCTCCCCTTTCCCCACAATTTTCTACCATTTTCGGGGCAGAATGAAATGGCAAAAAAAATCAGGGGGGGTTCTCGCCCATTTTTCTGCTGAAAACGACAAAACAGAAATGACAGAAAATGGAGAGAGTTTCCCTCTCATTCTCTACCTTTTCCAGCAGATGAAATGGAGCTGCTGGAAATGGCAGTATTCTGGCAGCCAAGTGGCCGTCGGAATGCTGCCATTTCCGGTAGCCTAAGGCATTGCTGGTGGGGTAGGTGGGGTTTTTCCTCCTTTTTTAATTTTTTAATTATTTTTTTTAATTTAAAAAGTAAAGGTATAAGGGTAATTTCATCCGCTACTTCTCGGAAATTTAGACAGATTCTGTTAGGAAGAAATTTTTGTATACATTTATGAAAAGTTAAGAACCCAGTGTGCTAAAAAAAGTTAGAGACCCAAGCGATTCTAAGTGCAAAGGTTGGTGACGATATGTGAAATTTACCCTTTCAATAAAAAATCAACACTATTAGTCTTAAATAAAAATAGTTGGTGAAAGGGCATATAGTTTCCTTCGTAGTTTCGTTCATATTTGTTCAAGAGCTAATATTTTCATAATCAAACGTATCCATTGTGCTCAATTTTTATTAACTGTCGGCAATAAAAGTCGAATCAGGTTTGTCATTAACATCACACTGAATCACACATGAAACAGGGTCCAAAATAATACAAGCAGTCTCTTTTTTGAAACAACAGAATTTGCCGTCTTACATGTGTTAAGTATTCCACCATATATCTAATCTTGGTTTTCCTTATTTCGGCCTTAGACTCACGGCCTTAGATGACGAGACCCATTTGTGAACAATACTACGTAGAATTTTCCATTTATCGTCACATTCTCACCACACGCGAGGATGGGACTGCTTGTGGGATACTGTAATACATCGAGGGCAAGTATCTGTTGAAGACATATATATAATTTAAAATTGAATTTGATTTAAATTTTTAGATAAAATATTGGTTCAACATTATATATAATATATATACCTACCAGAAAATATTCGATCGTGGGATTTTAGAATTTCCTTCACAATATCAGGCGATGATGCAACAACGAAGAGTTGTCCCCCGACTCAAAGGGAGAAGAGAGAACCATAGAATCTAGCTAGGTTTCTAAAAGCAACAAGGGGTTTCTCTCTCAAATGGGACATGTTGGCAAAAATTTGCCATGCACAAGGGCCTGGTGGAAGCTGATCTCTGTATCCAAAGAGTGCATTCCGAAAGAAAGCAAAGAGAAGAGGCACAAGGAAAATCAAAGCCAGCAAAATCATATTTGCCCTTCAATTTTTCTCTACACTAGTCTATCTCCGGTGCGATGCACGGGAAACAATGAGTAATTGAAGAAATAATGATGGAGAAATAAATTATTCTAATAATCAAAGATAGCTTTGTAATAATTTTAACTGATTAAGTATATTTGCACTATATAGCAAATTTGTGTATTTCAAGTTCATATTTTCGCTGCGTTATTTCTTGTAGACTTTATACTGAATTCGCTAAATTCTTATACTAACCGTGTTATATTTCTATTTTTACAAAGTGAATTAATCATTATTTATTAAATAGAAAAATATCTTTTTTCGTATAAAAGGAAAAATTTCTACTATTTCCCTCACCACACTTAGCCACAGTGTCAGACCAAAAACAGTAATTCTTTAGTGTTAATTCAAGCCTATGGTGAACACAAAAGTATAGATCGTGCCCAACGATGTAAGGTATAAGACTCCAACTGATTCAAAAGATACTATATCGATCCTTATTCATACGGTCATCGTGAGTTACATATTTCTTACAAAAATAAAATAAAATAATGTATAAAAAAATTGTATCGTTTTGCAACATTAGAGAGATTCCGGCCAAGAAAACTTTAGAAAAAGAAACGACACAAACATATATTATTCCATAATTGTTTTTTGATCCCACCTTGACAAAAAGCTTGAAACTTTTACTGTGGAACTTGGAGGTTCCAATAAAGAAAACAAAAATGGTAATATACAAAGTTTGGTGGCTTAACATATATTGTTATTGTATTTTTTTAAGCTTATATCAACATATTATTCCCATTGGCTAAGTTGAATTATGCTTCTAAGTAGTATTGTTATATATTTCTTGTTGCTATAAATGTCATATATCAATTAATTGTCGTATTTAAGAAATATATATCATTATTAATATTTAATAGGGTAATTATATTGTCACTATAATTATTATTTATTATAACCGTTGGGTAAATGAGAGTAGTGGGTAGTTACCACTACTACCTAAATTAAAAATTTTTAAAAATAAAAAATAATAATATAATTGTATTGGTATTGAAAGTGGAATAACGATAGTTTATAATTTATGCTGACATATATATATATATATAAATGAACACGACGCTCTTCCGATCTAGAAAATATTTTGGAAGTTAAAAATTTAAACACACAATGCATTTAAATTTGTTTGTAGGTGGTAGGATGATGCAGTTAAATTTAGTTGTGGGCAGCAGAAATATGTGCAAAGGGAAGAAGGAATAAATATGAAAAGTGGGTTGGTAAGAAGGAATATCGTGAGGGAATATTAAAACTCACATGGAAAATAAAAAACATTCTTAAATATAAAATATGATGAAAAAACAAAGTAAATAAAATATCTACAATTGTTGGATAAAGGTGAATAGTGGATGGTTACAACTACTACTTAAATTAAAAATTTCAAAAACTAAAAAAATAAAAAATATATCTAATAGATTCTAGTGTCTTTTTAAGTGAGAAAAAGATAATGGAATCACTGCTCATTTTCTTATATATAGATTTCAAGTTCTTGAATTTTATTTCACTTGTTTTTTTCATCAATAAGAATTCAACTAAACCAAATTTATAATATAAGAACTGTATAGATTATGATTAAAAAAATATGGTCAAGTAAAGTCCAGTGGCACGTGTTAAGTTACTTCACTAACTGCCTGAAATCTTACCATCGAAAGTATGAAAAAGGTCACATTAGTATTGTTCACAAACTATATCGCTATATACGTTGTACCACACTAGTTTCATTCTCCTCCCATACATCTGATGGCATTTATAGCATTAGATCAAAATTATGTACTATAGAACAACCTCAAATTAAATGAACATAAATTCAAAAATTCCAAGTTTGCTTGCTCAGAAAATTAGTGAGAAATCAAAAGATTTAATTTGTATGATTATTGCTATGTAAGAAATCACATCATATATTAAACATTTTTAACTATAAATTTTTCTCATGTTACACGTGGTGTTAATATACAATCACATATTTGATATGCTTCGCGTGCTATGTACAGTATGGATTCTTGTGTCAAAATTTACACGTCAATCTTATAAAAATGTTTCTTCTCTTGCAAACCATGTAACTAGCATATCCGGATCCGATATTAATGGAAGGGAAGAATTGGATATGTAGCGAAGACAGCTAGAATGCAATGGTCCTTCTCAAGTTTTCATTGTTGTGATAAGATCATAAGAAGAACATCAAGATTAATTTTGTACAAGTTTTATGAGTGCATGATCTGAAGAGTGAAGACTGAAATATTGTAATAGATTATATATTTGGGGAAAAAAAAAGAAACAAGAACATCCTCATATATTTGATAACTATTTATAAACAGGTTATTTATAAATTGGGTTATAAATTGTCATGTGACATTATTTGGTTGGATGCATTTTAAATTAGTGAAAAATAGCGCCTCAACTTTAAAAAAAAAAATTGAAGCTAATGAAAATGTCAAGAGAAAGTTTACAAACGAAGTTGTTATAAATTTAGTTGCCCACTCTTATGAAAATTTTTAAACAGATGACACCTTAAGACTCTATATTCTATGGAGTTCATTAGACACCATCTTATTGTGTCAAATGTGTACAATAAGAGCCTACCACATAATCCATTGGGCACAATAGGATGGTGTACAATGGACACTATAGAAGAACTACCTTGAGACACCATTCATTTAGTCTCACTTTTTAAATAAACAAATAAAAAGAATAACTACTCCTCCACTAATTAGTGAGTGCCAATTGTGAGGCCAACAGAATCCGTCTCCACGTAACTGGCGTCATAAGGTACCATTTGAATAATGGTATAATAACGTTACTTATTTATTTTATGAATAAAGCTATTTGTTTAAATTGAACACTAATTTTCAGTATAATTGGTATTTCCTCATTGGACATTGGACATGTGAATGTCTTTATGTAGTATTTATTTATGATAATCCAATGTAAAAATAGTAACTAAACTGGAAACTAGTATCTAGTCTAAATAAATAAAGCTGCTCATAACGTATATAATTTTATTTAATAACAGAAATATAATTCCAAATTTACAGCTACATGTGTGCTGCTGGGAAAATTGGCCCAAACTGAAACAAAATTGGTACCACAAGAACAAAATTTTCTATGCAAAATAACTTTATGAAGACTGCTGCTATGGAACCAAGCCCGAAACCCGAATTTGTAAAAATATGAGAACCCACACGTGGTTTCTTTTTTTTATAACATCCTTACAATCACAATGTGGAGAGCTCATTGTTTTCATGGAAAAACTGCCACGAGAACCATACTATGGTCCATTTCAACCTAAAAAATAAAAAATAAAAAAAATCTAGGCAATCAATGATGACATCTTACATTTCTGTCACATGTGTAGACAAGTCTAATATAGCAACGAATAATTGTTAAAAATGATATAACGTCATACATATCGTATTACATAGCGTTATATAGTCATGTGTCGTGTATCGTAACATGTCATATAATTGTGATTTCTAATGTGAACATATAGCACCGCATGGCATTAATATAAGACTAGAATAGTTGTTGCTTCTATAATTTATCGGAGGCGCAAAACGAATGTGCTTATTGTATAATAATGAGCCTATTCTTTTACCCAGCTAGTAGTCAATACTTGGAATGGGATGTGTTCGATAATTTGATGAATATATAGTTGAATGTGGGAATTTGAATGTCAACCCCTATAGGTCATCAATTTCCTGTACGAAATTCTTGGAAATAATTGTAATAATATATGAATTTCTTTCAAATAGAATGCCAGAATATCATAGTGTGAAATGAAATATTATTAATATCCATATGGTACGCAATAGTATATCATGTAAAATGAGAGAAATGCTATAAAACTTGACGCTACTTTATGTAATACAGAAATTAATTTCACAAAAAGTCCTTAACCTTTGAGTTAAGAATTGGTTTCATCTTTAACTTTTTTTTCACTCTGCTGGGCACCCAACCTTTCATAAGTGCGCACGATAGGTCCCTTTTGACACTATTCCCTCAACTTTTCATAGAAAATAACTGTCATACCCTTTTAACTATTTTTAATTTTATAAAAAACATTTGAAAATATTAAAAATAATAAAAAAACTCAAAAAAAAAAAAAAAAGGAAAACACCCCTCCCTCCCTATCAACTTACTGTCGGAAACGGCAACAATCTGACAACAACAATGCTGCCAGAAATGGGCAGCAAATGGGAGGATTCACCCCTTCCCCCACCAGCATTTTTGGAGGGGTGAATCCCCCCATTTGCTGTCATCGGGAGCCCCCCACCCTCCCACATTTTTGCTGGGGGTGGGTGGGGTGGCAGCGGGTTTTTTTAAATATTTTTAAATATTTTGTTTATAAAATTAAAAAGCTAAAAAGGTATAACGGTCATTTTCTATGAAAAGTTAAAAGAATAGTGTTAAAAGAGATTTATTGTGCACATTTATGAAAGGCTGGAGACCCAACAGAGCGAAAAAAAAGGTTGGGAACAAAACGAATTCTTAACTCAAAGATTGGAGACTTTTTGTGAAATTAACCCTATCGTTTAAAATCAGCAACGTGGTATACTGCCAAAATGAGAACTTTTCAGCAGGACGATAGTGGCAGTTCCGCTCCTGTTCCACTGCTATCTCTAAATTTTTTTTTTTAACTAGAACTTAAAACAAGTCTTGAATTTAAAACATGTATGTCTGGCTTGAACTCGTATTACAATCTATAAGTTCACTTGCAAGTTGCCGATAAAAATGCTTATTTTCTATGTAGCCGAATGATAATAATGCATTAGTTGTGATTAGTAATAAGATATTATTATATATATTAATAATAATCCATATTAATTCATTCATATTAATAGAAGTAAGTATAGAACCAGCCCGGCTATAGAAACAGATCAGGCTCTGAGTTTGGAGCCCGACCACCAATTATAGGGGGCCGCATGTATTTTGAAATACATATAACCCCCTATGATTGGTAGTCGGGCTCCAAACTCAGAGCCCGATCTATTTTTATAAAAAAAAATTACGTATAGAACCATGTGGATTTTGGACAGTGAATTGAATAATAATAATAATAGTAATAATAATAATGTGGTTCGAATTGTACTTTAATGATTAAAATACTCACATTCTAAGATGAAGGTCATGGGTTCAAACCACATCTGTCCCTCTCTAAATTTCCCTCTCTCTCCTATATTCCCCTTGTCTCAAAATAATAATAATAATAATAATAATAATAATATATTTAAATTGGAGATTGATTTTCGTATTAAGTACCAATGAGGTGTATGTTTAATTTGTAGATATTTACAGATATCTCTTCATTTTTCAATTAAAAATTATTTGAAAGACCATTGTTGTGTTGATAAATAGCAACAGTCTTTGTACTTACAATTACTAGCACAATAAACGTTTAATTTAGTTTAAATAAATCAATCTTGATCCTCAAAGGGTAGGAAAGAATACAATATTACTACTTTATCAAATAATTAATATCACAAGTTGAAATAACAACAACAATAATACTTTTTTCCCCTTTCGTATAGTTTTAGAGGAAAGTGCATGGAATGTCCTCCTCTCCATTTTTCCTTTCTTCTTTTGTTTTGGTAAGTTGCGAGATTGTCCGTATTTGCAAATATATGATCATTTTAAAAAGGTAAAATATTATTTTCATATGAGGGGAAATAGGGATGGTGTTAGAAGCAATAAGTGAATGCAAGGATAAATTTCAACAAAAAAGCGTTAAAGAAAAGAACAAAAATTGAAATATAATAGAATCAATGACTCAAATATAAGATTGAAGCTAGATGAACTATATCCTATAGCTAAATTGCACCTCTACCCCTAGTGCTTATAGTTCATCGAGCATTTTACTACTAGAATTCAACAATCAGTAACCCAAAATTCGAGCACTTTGAATCCAGGCCCTGACGAATGTTAAAGTGTATTATTTTTTCTCAAAAATGATGAACAAAAACAAGGAGGAGTCGTGCAAATATTGAATAAAGAATTTTGTTGATTTAGTTCCCTTTTGTAGACTTATAATATCGATTAGAATCGTCTCAATTCAGACAACTATTCAGATAGAATTTTGTTGATCAGGCATAACTTTTGAGTTCAACCGAATTAACTGAAAACCTGAATATAATCGAGATATATAAAAGGAAATAAAATAAAAAGAAATATATGTTCTTAGTCATAAAGACCTAAAGACCCCAACCCAATCTATCTTTATTTCTTTTTATTAAGTCTTTACAATTCACACTAATAAAGTGGTCACGACTTCTCTTCTATTTCAATGTGGGATATTTCAACAATATATTGTTATATAACCTCTAACATATGGCATATCTAATCTGATCTACTCTAATATGTAAGTTTCGGATCGTAGAGCTGATCATTATTCTATAGTTTTTTTTTTGCGGGGTAAAATGGACTGGTGTTGGAGTAAGTACTCCTAGAGTACTAAAAATTTTTCCGTCATTGTGAATGGGCAAATTTAAAATTGCATTGCACTAATGTGTAAATATATATATATATATATATATATGCATGGTACTGTGTAAAATAACCCCCCCACCCCAAAAAAAAAAAAAAACCTCACTTGAAAAAGTCAATATCGTGAGACCAACATCGGATAAAACTACCGTCGGATTTATTCTATCGTACTCCCGAGGCAATTATATTTTACGTAAATTTAATGGAAACTGCTTTGTGCTCTCATTAATTATTATTACGATCTACTAGTAGCAAATATTTTTCTTGGGAAGGTCCCTTAATTAGTTGCAACTCACTCCAGTTGCCGTTCCCAACGCTGTATGCTACTATGAAATGAAATTATATTAATCTACAACTAATACACAGCCATATAATATAATAAATAAAATAATAATAATAATAATAAAAATAAAAAAGCTACGTGTTTGTACAGCTAACTAAAGTAGTGGGATTTATTGAGATTTGGAATAATGCTACCTATCCCAGGTACTGTTAATTTTTAATTGAGCATGTTTTTTTTGCCTTGGGTTAATGTCACATATCATCTCCACTCTGAGCTAAGTCTCGATTTCATCCTCAATCTTTGTTAAGACACACTACAATCTTCAATTTTTGAAAAATATACACAAATCGTCCCTTTTTACACTATTTCACAAAATTTTTAACAAATAGACAATTGTACTCCTTAAACTTTTTAAATTTTTTTAAAAAGGGTTTTAAATAATAAAAAAATAAAAAGAAAACACCACTCACCCCACCCTCCAGGCAACGGCAGCAATGGGGGGAAACTCTCCTATTTGGCCGCCAGCCGAGATTCAGGCATTCAAAATGCTGCCAGAAATGGTAGTAGTGCTGCTATTTCTAGCAGCACAAATGGGGAGAGTCTCCCCCCAATTTCTTGTGAAATGGGAGGAGGCTCCCCCACATTTGGCCGCT